>JAOSBN010082050.1:0-12435 GCA_027563595.1 Erythroxylum suave | reverse complement strand
ATGAACATGTTTCAACTACATTTTTCAGCTTTTAACTTCCAACATTTTCTCATATAATAGTTCTAATTTCCAAGAAACGTTTTTGGGTCCATCACCACCTCCCACCAACATCAAGGATATCCGAACTTTCCTGGGTCAGGAGGGTTCTATAGATGATTCATTAAAGATTTTTCCCTTTTTGCTAGACACTTAACTCATCTATTGGTTAAAGATGTGCCTTTTGTTTTTGATGATTACTGTTTAGATTCTTTTAATAGGTTGAAGACGGCACTCATAACAGCACCAATTTTAATGTCGTTGGATTGGTTTCTTCCTTTTGAGATTATGTATGATGCAAGCGACCATACCGTTGGGTGTATACTTGGTCAACGGAAGGAGAAAAGGTTGTATGCTATCTATTATACAAGCAAGACGTTGATGGGATCACAATTGAATTACACAACTACTGAGAAGGAACTCCATGTGATGGTATTTTCTTGTGAAAAATTTCGTTCTTATCTCCTAGGCTCATAAGTTATTATTTTCACAGATCATGCAACATTATGTTACCTTTTCGCTAAAAAGGATGCCAAGGCTAGACTCGTCCAGCGGTACTCCTGCTCCAAGAGTTCAACATTGAAATTAAAGATAAGAAAGGAGCAGAAAATGTTATAGCAGACCACTTACAGAAACTTGAAGGAGGAAATCATAAAGAGGAAGAAGAAATCAAGGAAAGTTTTCCTTACAAGACCTTGATGTTGTTAAATAACCCTTTCCTTCCTTGGTTTACAGATATTGTAAACTACCTTTCAGATGATATTTTTCCATTCGATTTTTCATATCAACAAAGGAAGCATTTTCTATTTCAATGCTCTCATTATATTTGGGATGACCTTATACTTTATAAGATCTATGTTAACAGTTTAATTCGCCAGTATGTCCCTAAAAATGAAATGCCTGAAATTTTAACACCATGTCATAGCTCACTGTATTTAAGGCATTATGGAGCTAACAGAATTGCTGTATGAATCTTGGAGTGTGGATTCTATTGGCTAACTCTGTTTAAGGATGCTCGAGTGCGATAGATGTCAAAGAGTGGGCAACATATCAAAGAGAGATGAAATGCCGCTTTCGAACACAATAGAGGTGGAGATATTTAATGTATGGGGTTTGGATTTCATGGGACCATTCCCATCCTCTGAAGGTAACAGTTATATTTTGGTTGGAGTTGATTATGTGTCTAGATGGGTTGAAGTAGTCGCCAATCCAACCAATGATAGCAAGGTGGTTTAGAAGTTTATTAAAAAGATTTTTACTAGATTTAAGGTATCTAGAGTAATCATAAGTGATGGGAGGAGTCATTTTTACAACAAACTGTTCAAGAATCTTTTGAGAAGATATAATGTTCATTATAGAGTGGCTACCCTATACCCCTCTCAAAATAGTGGTCAAGTGGAGGTGGTGAATAGAGAGTTGAAAAAGATTTTAGAAAAGATAGTGAGCACTTCAAGGAAAGATTGGGCATTGAAGCTAGATGACGCATTGTGGGCTTATAGAACAACTTTCAAAACCCCTATAGGCAAATACCATATTGATTTGTGTATGGCAATGCGTGTCATTTACCATTAGAGTTAGAGGATAGAGCATATTGGGCAATCAAGAAATTGAACATGGATTGGAAGTTGGCAGGAGAAAAGTGATTTTTACACCTCGATGAGCTAGATGAGTTAAGGTATGACGCTTATGAAAATGCCAAGCTATATAAAGAAAGGGCTAAGAAGTGGCATGATGGCCACATCAAGAAGAAGGAATTCAAGAATAGAGACTTAGTACTTTTGTTTAATTCAAGACTTCGACTGCTTCCTGGAAAGCTCAAGTCAAGATGGAGTGGGCCCTTCAAAATTCTTGAAGTGTTTCCTTATTGAGCTTTGGAGTTGGAAAATGACAAGGGAGAAACATTTAATGCCAATGGCATCGCTGCAAGCCATATTATGGAGGTACATATCCACAAGAAAGGAAAGTTATCTCTTTCCTGTCTTCTGCTTTTTCAAAAATATACGAGGAATGGTCAAACTGATGACTTTAAATTAGCATGTTTATTTTCTTTTGGTTATCTTTATCTAGTTGTTTCTTTGAATTTTTTTGTTATGAGCATGCTTGAATTGAGGTTAATTGATGTTCAATTTCGTTTTTGTTTGAATTTCAACTTGTTTTCTTTTCGAAATTCTTAGTGAAAATATTAACTTGATGTGTTTGTAGGTTGTGGGATCGTGGAGAACTAAAATTAAGCTTGAAAAAGGGTTTGAAATTGTAAGGATCGCCTCTTTCCACGATCGTGGGAATTGGATTGATTCCTATAATCATGGGAAATATCTCCAGAAAGTTTTTGGAGAGAAAATCCACGATCATGGGAAATGAGGTGATTCCGACGATATTTGGAACTCTCTCCAAAAATTGTCTGGAGAGAAATCCCACAATCATGGGAATTCTATCTGAAGGGAAATTTAACTTTCCCTCCCCTTTTTTCTCTCTCACCCATTCTTCAAATTTCACTCTCTCTCTCTCTCTAACCCACGAAAATCCTCCTCCCACTCTCTAAAACTCTTCATTTTCCCTCTAGATTCTTGGTATTTTCTTCATTTCTTTTCATTAATCTTACATTCCTTCACTCTTTTCATGCATTAATCATTTAAAAACATAAAGATTTAGGTATGATTTTGCTCTCTCCCTCTCTCTAAAATACGAATTTCACTATTTTCTCTTATTTTTGTAGCTTTTCTTCTTACAATGGCACCAAGGAAGATGATGGCTCAGAAACCAACTAAACCAATTAATGAATTATATTGTGAAGTCTCCGGTGAAGGAAGCGTGATTTAGCGGCGGGTTATCATTCCCCCTTCCCAATTTATTCGTAATAAGAAGGCACGCATTTCTGTGATCTTAAGGATAGAGAACTACTCACTTCTAGGTATTTTGATTTTGACTTGTTAGAAATTATAGGAGTGAGACGGAAAATTGCATGATTGGTTGCAAACATAGGATGGAATATGTTTGTTTGGTGTGTCATAGCTATTCACCCTATGATGACCGTAGAGTTGGTCACTACTGTCTGATATAATCCTAAAATAGATGTTTTCTGGTTTAGGTTATTCGGTACTATTTACAAACTGGATTACATTGTCATGCGTGGTCCTTTTTATTTGTAGAACACTAAAGTTTTAGATGACCACGATGATTTTTATTTGGATGTTTGTTAGAAAACTCTAATGGGTGAAGAAAACTTTGACTCATTCAATGCACCAAATTCTTTAATTTGGATTGCCGAGCATTTACTTTTATAAAAATTTGTGTTTAACTATTTTCAATAAAACTGAAAGTAACAAATGCTCGACCAAAAAACTTTTCTTTTTGTGGTGCATGGATCGAAAAGTTAAAATTAACACACCTTTTAGAATTTTTTGATCAATAGTGAGTGTTGTAAATAGAAAGAGTTCATATTTTGGAATGTCTTATGTTGTTACTGCTTTAGCTCAGTTTTATAACCTTGATGTGGGAGAGGTGCGCACAATGCCACACTATATGTTTGACATATCGTATTTGAGAAGCTCTAAGATTTTGGAGTTTTATTCTATGTAACTTCGAAATCCTCAAACCTGTACTACAGTGAGGAATAAGAGGGACACCAGTATAACCGCGAACCAACCCTTCACATCCCGCGCAGCCTAAAAGCTAGAGGATGAATCAGTAGAGGGTGAATGGAGTGAGGTCGATCGATTTCAACAAATCCTCAACCAGATGGTCGCCAATCAACAACAAATGACATCCCAACTCGATGAGCTCAACACCCAATTGCAGCAAGTGTATAAGGAGCAGTGCAGCCTGAAGAAAAGGTTCCTCAATTTCTATCAAAGGAATAATTTTAAAGGCTCCTTCACTAACACATTGCCACCATCATCTGAGTAAGCTTTTTTAACCCTTTTGCTTTTAAATTTCGTTGTTTCTTTTGTTTGGGTTTATTTCATTTCATGTTTGTTTGGTTTCATGTCATTTTAATTTGTTTGGTTTAATTTCATCTTTTGTTTGGTTTCATATCATTTTCTTTTGTTTGGTTTACTGTAACTTTTTATTTGGTTTCATGTCATTTGTTTGTTGCAATTCTTTTGTTTGGTTTGAGGTCATTTTCCCTTATTTGGTGGTTGACTTGTCATATTGAGGACAATGTGAACTTTAAGTGTGGGGAGGTGAAATTGACTTTTTCAATTGCATTGTTTGCATTGTGTTGAATAGGATGCATGGTTAGGCATATTATGTGCTTTATGTCAGCAATGGAACCGTATTTGAATCGTTCTAATGAATATTGCCATGAGATTCTGTTATGCTAGTTGGAATTGGATTGAATGCATGCTTGAACTTAGATTAGGCTACTTGAGTAGAAAGTGATCCATATAAAGTGATGAAAAGTAGTTGGTTATATAAGCTTACTCACAAATTGACATTTGAGTAATAAGGTATTGTAAAGATGCATAATGAGTTTTCATTTGAGCCAAAGTGAGGATCGAGCCATATGACTCCAGCTATAGTCATTCTATTTCTTTGTTGATTGATACTTCCTTAGGTGATTACCTTCAGAACATGCTTTGAATCGGTTTGAGTCTACTGGATGCATGCTTAATAGAGATGATTTAGGCTCTTTTTGTGTTAACCTTTGGCTTAAATGACCTACCCTTGGTATTATCCCTTGCTACCCCCATTGATCTTTAACCTTTTGTTTCTTGAAAACACCCGAAATTTTAAAACTTACAACCTTATTAACCTACCCGTTTACAAGCTTAGTAGAGTATTAAGTAATACATTAGTTGAGATGGATGTGAAAGGTTACCGAGATGAGTTAAGTATATTTCTGCCTGTAGATTACAATGTATTTAAGTGCTATTTCAATTCATAGTTCTTCCATGTGTTTAGAAAAAAAAAGAAAAATAAAAAATTTGAAAAGGAAAAGAAAAGAAAAAAAAAGGAAGAACAAGTGAGTAGCATCAATAAGTACGAAATATTAGTTATAGTTGTATATCTCAGAGTTATGTTTTGTTATCCCTTTATTTCCTCATTTTACTTTACTAATGCTTGTGCTTAACACCTTCTTCCATCTTTACCCACCTTAACCTTTACCACATTATAACCTTAAACAATTAATTTTGATCTATTTATGCATGCAATCATTATAGAAGAGAATTGGTGGATTAGCAAGCCTTTGATAGTGTAGTTTCCTATAAGAAGTGTGAGCAAAGCACTAATCATGAAATGCTTAAGAGAAATGAGTGAAAACCATGAGGAAGACTTATTTCGCATCTATACTTATCTTTGAGTGATGGTGTCAATTGTTGAGCTTATTTATGTATACCAATGAAAAAGTAGTCATGATATTCAATTGATATTTGAGTTGGCTTAATTTTGAGAGATTGTATACTTTTATCTTTGTGAAAATGAAGTGATAGAATTGATTGGTGGTATTTATTTTGCTTAAGGACAAGAAAACATGTAAGTGTGGGGATGTTGATAGTTGTGCATTAGTATATGATTTTCTAGGTAATTGTGTTTTCTTGCATAATTGTTGATTATTGTTATAGTTTAGGATTCATTTCGTATATTTTCATTTAGTTTGATTTTCATTATTGTTCTTTTAGGTTTGACGTTAATTTAGGGTAAGAATTGACTATTTTTATGTAGGAAGGAAGATGGAGCAACTTGGTGATTAAGCTAGAGATCAAAGAGGAAAAGAAAAGAGGAAGTTTTCTATAGCCAATTCCCTAGGGTTTTTAGACTATTAAAGCATAATTAAGCCTCCATGAACAAGGGGAGATGAAACAATTCTGTAGAAACACCATCCTTGGGTAAAGAACACAAGTTTGGAGGCTTGAGAAAGGATTGAAATCAAGGATCTTCATTAAGATTGGAGAAAAAAGCACATCAACACTAAAATTTTCAGATTTTGGCAAATAAGAGAAAGAGTTCCTTTATTCAATTTTTTGTCAATTTTACTTCCCCTACTCTTTGTAAAATGGTTTATTTGAAGTTGATGATGTTATGGACACCATGAGTGGCTGATTTAGTTTTAGGGATTGCTTTTGAACTAATTTGTTAGAACTCCTATTTTATTGAATTGAATGAAAAATGTCTTTGATGATTGGTGATTTTATTTGTTATCTTGTAATAAATTGAGAGAGTGAGTAAGATTAATTGTGTAGGATTGCACAACGAGATTCGGCAGCTTATATACGTACAATCATCACGTTAATTGAATAGTTAGAAGAAAGATCTCGACAAATTCAGTTGATCACCCATAGGATAGTTTGACAACTAGTTGAATCAATAGAGTCTTCGTCCAATTGAATCCCTTTAATTTGATTAGGGACAATTAATTACATCTTGAGAGAGGGTAGTTAATTCACTCGAAAATCTATGTGAGACACAATTCAATTAATAAAATAGGAGGGAGACAAAATGGGGAAAAAAAAGTAATCTCTAGTTTTTAGATTCTTGAATTTCAATTTTTCTGCACTTTGGTATTGTGTATTGCTTTTTGTTAGTTTTTTAATTTTAATTTAATTATCCATATTATTTTCATTAAACAATTTCTTTTCTTAAACAAAGTTTTGTCTAAATTAAGTGGTGTATGGGCGTCAATCCCTGTGGGATCGATATCTGCTCTTTTTAAATACAAGTCACGACCTATTTACTTGTAGTTTTTGAGCATAAAATGAGTAGATTATCTTAGCACTCAACACAAACCAAGCAGGAGTATTTTGGGATGAAGTGTTGTTCTATGGATAGAAAAGATTTACAAAAGCATTTTCAACGTATGATGGAACATTATTATCTTCTCAACGGATTCAATGATGTCAATCTTCGTTGTACATTTATTTCTTCTCTTCCAGAATAATTATAACTTAAATTACAAAGAACCATTACCACGCTTCGAAGAGATATGAGGGATATATCTCTGGTGGAAATATATCAACTCACCTTAGCTTCACTTGACAAGCTTTGTGACCAATAAATGTTTTTAAAAAACATTATCAAAGGCAATTCTCTATTGAAAAAGGCTTGCAGAAAATGTTACTTGAAGATCAAGTGTAAAGAAAAAAAAGGCTACGATTATCACATAAAAAAGAAACATCATCATAGAAAGTTCTCCTATAAGAAGTTCGACAGCTCCCACAAGTCTTATAAAGGAAACCATAAGCACTTCAGAAGAAAGAAATGACGAAGATTTGTCAAATTCTTTAAGCGAAGAAATCCTCAAGCAAAGAAGGCAGATTGATGTTTTATCTGTGGCAAGTCAAGACATTATGCTCATCAATATCCTTATAAGACAAAAAAGGATGTCAAACTACTGGATTTCATTGAAGCTGTCATGCCAATCCAAGATGATGGAAACATTAAAGACTTGAAGACAAGGAAGCCAAATTTGTTGTTCTAATCAATTCTCCTAAGGAAGAGTATAAATCCTTTGATTCCTCAATTTTTGATGATACTGAAGATGATATGTTATACATGTTACAACATAAGTACTTGAAGGTAGACTTTAGACCCCTCACCCCTATATTCAATTACTACAATAAGATAAATATGATCAACCCATTAAGGTTATCAGGTATATGGATACTAGATCATGCAGAAGCATTATGAAGCCTAACATACTTCTGCCTGAAGTATAGATTTCCCATGATGAATATTTTACTGCTAATGTTGGCAACTCATTTAAAATTGGGCTTATCACATAAAAGAAAACAGGGATCTACTTCTTCCCTGATTGTATGGTTTGGACCAAAGTCCTTGAAAGCCATCCCCTTGGCCAAGATATTCTGATTAGCGTGAATGTCTATTATAAGCATCTCCATTACAAATTCTCCCTACAGGAATTAAATGTCATGCTAATTTTTATGCTTATATTGACATCATAAATGTGTTTGGACTCACACAAGTACCACCTTTATAAGAAGCCCTACAAGACTAATTTTTAGAACACTGTCCTGAGAACCATGCATAGTTCTCACGTCCTCATTCTCTATGGAAGAATCCTCACTTCTTTATCCACCTCCCATTTGAAAAGAATGAAGACATCAACACTACAAAGGCTACTAATCTAGGTATGAACTTGATGATCTGAAATTAGTATAGGAGGAATGTGGTATTTTATCGCAGCAAGGATTAATTGAGTCCAAAAAATCTAACTGTGCTTACCAAGCTTTTTATGAGAATAAGAGATCTGAACCAAAGTGCTGGAAAAAGAGGTTAGTGATTAATTACAAACCTCTCAATGCTTTCCTACAAGATGACAAGTTCCCCCTGCAAAAGCATAGTATTCAAGTACTTTTTCTCAAAGAAGCTACAATCTTCTCCAAGTTTAATTTAAAAATGGGATTTTGGTATCTTTTAATTGACCCTCAGGAGAGATACAAGACAATCTTTTGTATTCCTAATGCCCAATAGAAAGGGACAATGATGCCGTTTAGACTCAAAGTAGCCCTTCCCTTCACTATTTCAATGGGCCATAAACAAGATCTATAAGCCTATTCTCTCCAGTGCTTTAGTTTACATTAATGACATACTTCTCTACTCCAAAACCCAGGAAGAACATCAGGCCTTACTCCAATCTTTTTTGGATCTCACAAAATAACATGAGATTGTACTTTCAGTGAAAAAAAGCCATATTGGGACGACCCAAATATAATTTTTTAGTATAAACTTCCATGATGGATTTTATTAGTTTAATCCACGTATAGCCAATGAACTGTTACATTTTTCTTATGACAATCTCAACACCAAACATATTTAACAATTCCTTGGAATTGTTAACTACATCTGAGATTTCATCCCTCACGTAACCCTCACATAGCTGATTATAAATCTCGTTTATCAAAGTTACTGAGAAAGAATCCACCACCATAGAGTAAAGATCATACTAGAGTCACACAACACTTAAAGCATGTTTGTCAAAATCCACCAGTTTTTAAAAATTCCTAACAAAGGCCAGCACATTTTGTAGACAAACGCTAGTGACCATTATTAGGTTGCTATTATTATTAAAGAGATTGATGGGAAAAGACACTACTATGGCCATAACAGTGGATAGTTCAAAAAATCTAAAAAGCACTACCATTCTAGCTACAAAGGGATTTTGGTAGTAAAAAAGGGAATTGAAAAGTTCAATTTCCACCTCCGCCCTTATCACTTCATGATAAAAATGGACAACACAACTTTCCCAAAATTCTTAAGCCTAAAAGAAGACACTACTAGACAACCAATTGCTTCGATGGCAAGAACGGTTTTTACTCTATAAATTCACAATTTGATATCAAAAGACACACAATATCCTTCCCAACTTTTTTTCTCGACTTAAGAAACAAGTTCAGTTGATCTCTCCTCTTCTCTCTATAACAATACCTCTTCTCCTTCCCATTATGGAGTTTTCATAATATGCCAAAACTAAAAAATCTTTCCCTCCTCTTTCCTAGACTCCTCTAACTTATCACGCATTGTGAAGTTCCCCACCAAATGGAAAGGTTAAGTCGGAGGTCTCTAGAAGATTCCACATTGTTCTTCTATGTTCAAGACAAGTCTAGGGATGGGTGGAAGACTTTAAAATCTTATAGATAATACTTGAACATGTAGATAGATGTAGAGAATTCTAGATGATGAACATGAGCCCTTCAATCAAATATATCCCAGTCATCCATTGAGGAGGTGGAAGACTATAAATACCCAAGGGGTGTTCATTTGTAGTATACATAGAAACTCATAGCAATAGCCTTGTAAAGCTTTCTTAAGTAATACTAACATTCTCTAAGTTTTCTCATTCTTGTTCTTGTGTTATCTTCCATCTTTACTAACTTGTGCTAACTTTGCTTCTAGCACTCAAAGCAGGGGTTGACTTAGTTGCGAGACATACAACTAAGTGCCTCATGGTTTGTTGTTGAAAAGACCAAGCTTATAACAGTTAGTAACAGAGCCAGGTTACGTTCATTACTTCCTAGTAAAGATGTCAGGAACAAGTGGAACTACCAAAGTGAGGAGAAGAGAAGAAAACAAGTAGAGATATCAAGGTCGAGAGATGTCTTGGTGGACATTAATAGAGGGCTCACAAAGGTGGAGCTTGTGGTAGCGAAAGGGTAAGAGAAGTTTAAGGAGATGGACCAACATATATAGGAACTTAGGAATGGGAGAGAAGAGTTCCAAGAGGAGATGCAAAGTGCCTTGAACATTGCCACTTCCAAATTTCCAGACCAAGTGAAGACTTTGGAGGAATCTCTTCAATACAAGATTCTCTATCTCAAAGAAGAGCTTGCAAAGGTCATCTTTAAGTTATGTGAGACAAAGGATGGGCTAGTTCTTTGCAAGAGGGAAATTGCTCAAGGGGGAAGCAATGTCATGCCCACAGTAATCGCTATTCCTTCACAGGTGGACATTCCAAAGCCAAAAGAGTATAGTGGGTTGATGAATGTGAAGGAGATTGATAATTTCTTTTGGAGCTTGTTGCAATACTTTAAGGCACTTGGTGTTATGGAAGATGCCAAGAAGATTGAAAATACCACTCTCTACATTGTAGATACCATGATGGTTTGGTGGAGGAGAAGGTACAGTGATATTGAGAAGGGTATTTGCACTATAGATATATGTGATGAGTTTAAAAAGGAACTTAAAAGGCAATTCTACCCTGAGAATGCCGAATTGAAGGCGAAAGCCAAGCTTAAAAGTCTCCGACAAAAAGGAAGCATTCTAGATTATGTGAAGGAGTTCTTCGAAGTGTTTTTGAAGATCCCTGACTATCGAGATGAGGAAGCACTTTTTGCCTTTATAGATGGTCAATAAAATTGGGTAAAGTTAGAGATCCAAAGGTGTGGTGGACGAGACCTCACTGCTGCCATTTTCATTGTCAAGTCACTTATTAAATTCAAAAAGCTTGAGAAACCCAAGTCTCACAAAGACAAAGGTGGCAAAGGAAAAGGTGGGGGAGACAACCATCAAAGCAAAGAGGGATCCCATAAGTATGGCAAGCATAAAGAGAGCAACCGCAAGGAGGACAAAGGTGGGAAAGCAACGATCAAATGTTTTTTTTTAATGGATTGCATAAGGCAAGTGTCGGACCCCGTTTCTGGAGCCCAACGATCGCATCTCATTTCAGAATTCGGAGATCCAAACATTTGACTTGAATTCGTAACTAACCCCCTTTTTGGCCCATCTCCAATCAAGCCCAATTATGTCGTTGAAAAGCGTTGGTGAGTCCATAATTTGCATATATACATGCTTTCGGTCAGTCAGCATAACTTCATAACTTTTTTTGTGTTATGCTTGTCATCTATGTTTGACTTTCCATTAGCTGTATTGACCTTTATCGTCTGTCTTTCGTTCATCATCTATCTTTCGCCTATCATCTATCTTTCATCTATCATCTGAGGTTGACTTTTATTGTCTATGTTGACCACCCCTATCGTCTATCTTTTTATTGCGCGTAACACAGACGATTCCTTATGTCTATCTTTCTTACGTCTATGTTCTGACGTGTCGTCTATGTGTTGACGTGTCGTCTATGTTTATCGCGTTTGTCTTTCATTTGCGTCTATACACGATGTCATCATAGATGATTCCCTTCGTCTGGGTTGTTCCTTTGCGTCTATGGATGACATCATCACAGACAATACTCTTCCTCTATATTTTCCTTTGAATGTAGAACATGATCTCTCCAATTCTAATATACTACTCTGAGACTAACAACCATTGGCAATTCCACAATTAAGATTATGAACGTATACAATTCATTTTCCCAAATCTTTAAAGTTACACAATCATATATAGAAAGGATTCAATTTCATTGTCTCATTCTTAACACAGTGAGAGTTTGTTACATTTCATCATACACATCAAAACTTAAAACAAAATATAAAAGATGTTCGATGTGGATATGCCGAATATGCTATCCAAAACCACTAACTTAGTACAAAAGTCTTATATCTATCTTGGAGTCCGAATGCCTTGCAAGGGTCACTTGTCTTCTTGGTTTGCACCTGAGGAGGGAAAATTTGGGGGTTGAGCTACACAGCTCAGTGGCTAAAATATTTATAGCCATTTGCAATGAGCCATACCACCAAACACACACACACACACACACACACACACACACACACACATATATATGCATTCATAATTCAATCTCATTACATCATCACATAGATCATATTTAATGTAATTTCACAGCAAAGCATCATTACATCATTGTTTAAAGACTCTATTCATTAATTCCATAAAAGATGCAGGTGCATTCGTTAATCCGAAGGGCATAACCAAGAACTCAAAGTGGCCATATCGTGTTCTAAAAGTAGTTTTTGCCACATCAGTCTCCTTTATCCACAATTGATGGTAACCCGATCTCAAGTCTATCTTAGAAAAGACTCTCGTCCC
>JAOSBN010082039.1:0-12435 GCA_027563595.1 Erythroxylum suave | reverse complement strand
AATTAAAAGAAATAATGAGAACTTCTTGAACTTGTTAAAAGATTATCGCAAAGTTTATACAAAAATTGTGATTGAATTAAGTCGCAAATTACTTCTATAGTCACGCTTAACAATAAAATGAAGTAAAAAGGGTAAGAGTATAGACACTGCGATTTTATACTGGTTCACCCCAAATCGTGGGCTACGTCTAGTCCTCAGAGTTTGTCTGAGTGTTCCACTATACTTCGCAAAGATAGAAATATTCTTTCTTTCCTTTAAGAGCCTCTTCAGGTCTCTTTCACAAAATATTCTTTTCTTTGACTTAGCCTCTTCAGGCTCTCAATCTTTTCTCTCTCTCACTAGACAGATGTTGTGAGCTTTGTTATAGTAAAAGTAGCTCGCTAATAATCTCACTACTGAATTCTTAAGTAAACACTAGTACGTTCAAAGATCAAAAGCTTTCTTCAAATAGTTGTCGAATTAGTCAGACTTGATATTCTTCGACTGCGACTGATATTTATATTCTCAGTCTCTAACTGATTCTTTGAATCTTGACAACTACTTCTTGAATCTTGACAACCGTTAGTTAGTTGAGTTCTGTAACTAACTTCAACTAAGTAACCGTCCAATGTTTTGACGTAACTTCTTCTAAGTATCGTCTTTGTCTTTTCATTCTTTTGTACTTTACGCTTCGTCTTTGTTTTGTACTTCATCTGTGTTTTGTTCTTGCAGTTCGTTTGGTTTACATTTCGTCTGGATTGCATTTTGTCTGGATTGCATTTCATCTGTGTTTTGTATTTGCACTTCATCTGGTTTGTTCTTTCACTTCATCTGGATTGCATTTCGTTTAGATTGCATTTCGTCTGTCTTTTATTCTATTACTTTGTCCGTGTTGTGTTCTTGCACTTCATCTGGTTTGTATTTCGTCTGTCTTTTGTTCTTGCATTTCGTCTGTCTTTCATTCCGTCTGTCTTTTGTACTTCTGCACACTTAACACACTTGTTAAAACATTCATTTGTTTCTAACATTATTATTATTAGTTTGTCATCAAAATTAAGACATCGTAAAGTCTTCCTGACTTAATAGCAACTATTATGAAAATTATTAAGGGCACACAATTTATTTTGAAAATACTTATCTCATAAGCCCTAAAGATAGATGTAAAATCATCATCATTCTCATATAATTCTTTTATATGTTCAAAGCTTAAACATTTTTCATTCAAGATAGAAATCAAAGCATACCTTTAGGATAATGCTTTAACTACAACATTTCCCCTACCTTTCTTGTACTTAATCTTACAGGTAAAAGAGAGAATGATCTTTATCCACTTGACATGTCACTGATTTAACTTCCATTTCCCTTTTAAATACTTAAACAAGTCATGGTTTGTGTGAATAATGAACTCTTTGGATCATATATAATTTTTTACATTAAAATGGAACCAATACCTATTTTTAGTGCATCATAATTAATCTTAAAATTTTTAGAAAAGTTAAAAAAGCTAGCGAAGAAGCAATATAACATTTTTATAATCGAATTAAAAGCATGATATTGTTTATAAACCTACTTGAAACCAACAAACGTTTTGACAAGTATGTACCTAGTGTACTAAAATTTTTCATAAATTTGATATGAAAACTAGCTAAACCATGAAAACATCTCAAATCAGTTATTGATTTAGGTGTAAGCTAGTATTGCATAGCCTTAACCTTCTTCTTGTCTACCGCTATCACTTCTACTCTTATAGTAAATCCAAAAAAATTATTTTGTTCCTCTAAAAGAAACAATTATCTAGATTGGCATTTAATTTTTCTTATTTCAAAATATTTGAAACAATTCTTATGTGCTCAACATTCCAAATTAAATTCATACTAAAATCATAATATCATTAATATAAATAACCTAAAATTTTCTAGTAAAAGCAAACACAAAAAAAACATATTCCATTCACCTTATGAAGGAACCAGGGGAATTAGATAATCCAAAAGGCATACTAATCACTCATATAATCCATTTTAAAGGTTTGTTTTTGCTCATCTCCTTCTTACATACTAATTTGATGATATCCACTTTCCAAATATTTTTTTAAGAATACAAAAGAAGCATGTAACTCATCAAGCATGTCATTTGGTATAAGAATAAGATGTTGATATTTAACCTTTATCTTACTGTATGTATACATTCTCTATGACGTATAAGTTAAGACCAAACAATGTTAGGATATTATATTAATTAGTTGGTCTCACTTTGTTTGGTGCTCCTCAAACCTCCCCAAAGCAGCTCTTATTGTATGGTTAGCTTTTAAGAGGAGGCTGAGCACTAAAGGCATGCTATTTTATGGCTCCTTTTCTAGTCCTTGTCATAGTTTATGCAATGCAGACTAAAAAGATTCCAATAAATTATTCTTTTGTTATACCTTTCTAAACCAAAAATGGCTTCATGTTCTCAAACTTTTTAGTCCCAATTATCAATCTTCTAATTAGAACCAACAGGTTAGTTAGGCACTATGTCAAGTTAATCAGGGTTGAAGATTACAAGCTATTTACTAATGAGTGGATTGGTATATTCTACTTAAAAGGAAAGAAATAGCAAATCTTCTAATGGCAAAACTTTAGGCCCCAATGCCTTCTGCTATAGTACTATATCATAGATTAAAGAAATCTTGATGACCATACTAGATAGAAATGAACTTAGCTTGGATTTGGCTAGCAAATGGAATGTCTAATTCATAATTTATGTAAATTTTTACACGGTATGAATCTCTCTTCATGGTGGGTCTCTCATTGTTCAAATCTAGCCCAAGTATGGTGGCAACATGATTGCTAGAGGGCATCAAAGGCCTCTCCACTAACACCTCTTTCTTTCCTCAACCTGAATGTCCATATGCTCTGTTAAATGTTTGAAGTATCTAGTTAATCTAAGATTGTCTTGCTTTGGTTCTTCCATTAGTATTGATGGTGGGGGTCTCATATAAATAATATAGTTTGTTTTACAATTTTATTTTGATTGTGTTATTGACAATAACTTGTAGTTAGCTCTATTTAGTCCAATACCTAGCTTTTATTATTCTAAAAGTCAAAACCAGGACAACATACGGAATTATACTCTCTTTAACATGCCCTTCCAAAAAAATCTCCTTAACTTACCTTTAACATTTATTAGTCTTCTATAGATTACTTATATAGGCTAGTCGATTAGGAATGATGACATTGGTGTGAAATTAATTTAATGTTTTACTTCCCTTATATATGGTAATCTACTAGGAATATCACTAGAGAATACATCTTAAAAATCTTGCAGTAAAGAGACAAATAGACTTGGCAAGGAACTATCGAATTGTTAATATTAAGATATGAATCTTTGTAAAAGAGTACTATCATAGGTTGGTTAGAGAATAGCTTGCTTACTTCTTTGCTTTTTTATCAAAATGCTTTCCTTCAACATTTCCTCCTTTTATAATTGTTTGATGTATCATCCTAATTCTTTAACTTACATTCCTTTTTTCACTCCGTCTTCTTAACTTGAGTTGATCATGAAACACTTGTTTGGGTGTTAATAGTACATAAGTAATGGGTTATTATTTAAGGCTAAAGAATACCTATTTATAAATCCTATCTTTTATGACCTTTCTATCAAAATTCAAGGTCTCCCCAAAAGTATAAGGCTAGCATGCATAAACACCATATTACATAACAATATATCATAATTCTTTTAGTTGAAAATGAGATCAACGCTTTTTTTATTGAAACTCACTTCAGCATTGATAGTTGTGCAATAGTCTATGTTTTTCTAAGTAATTGACAAGTGTTTCTTGCATAATAGTTTATGATTGTTACATTTTTGGATTCATTTTGTTTGTTTTCGTTTAGTTTGTCTTCATTGTTGTTCTTTTGCATTTGATTTTAATTTAGGCTAAGAATTGATTATTTTTATGTAGGAATGAAGATGGACCAACTTGGAGAGTAAGCTAGAGATCAAAAAGGAGAGGAGAGGAGGAGACATTCTGCTGCCAATTCCCATGATCGTGGGAATCATGCCAATTTCCAATATCATGGGAAATATAATCCGAGAGATTATGTGGGACTCACTTAAACATAGGGTTTCTGGACTATAATAAAGAGAATTAAGCCTCCACAGGGAGGAGGACGAAAGGCCTCTGTAGAAAAGAATCTCCTTTAGTGAGGAAAACAAGTTTTGAGTTTTGAAGAAGGATTGAATTCAAGGATTATCATTAAGATTGGGGAAAATAACTCATCAGCACCAAAATTTCCAGATTTGGGAAAAGAGGAAAAGGAGTTTCTTTATTCCATTTTCTACCAATTTTACTTCTTCTATTCTTTGTTAGATGTTTTACTCGAAAGTTGATGATGTTATGGAGACCATGATTGGCTAATTTAAATTTAGGGATTGCTTTTGATTTATTTTGTTAAAACTCCTATTTTATTGAATTAAATTAAAGTGTCTTTAATGATTGTTGATTTTATTTCTATCTTGCAATAAATCGAGAGAGTGAGAAAGATTATTTGTGTAGGAATGTACAATAAGAGTTGGTAACCTATAGACTTATAATCATCACATTAATTGATTAGTTAGAATAGAGATGTTGGCTAGGTCAATTGATCACCTATGGAGAGTTTAACAACTAGTTAAATTGGTGGAGTGATTGGGTAGGTCGATAGATCGTCCAATTAATTTCATTTAATTTTATTAGATACAATTAATTATATATTGAGAAAGGGTAGTTAATGCATTCAAAAATTTTGGGTGAGACATAATTCAATTAATAAAATTGGAGGGAGACAAAATAGAGAGAGTAATCTTTAGTCTTTAAATTCTTGATTCCAATTTTTTGCATCTTCATTTTGTCTGTTGTTAATTATTAGTCTTTCAATTTTAATTTAATTTTCTAGATTAGTTCCATTAAAGAATTTTCTTTCTTAAACAAAGTTTGATCTAAATTAAGTAGTATCTGGGCATCAGCCCCTATAGGATTGATATTCACTTTTTAACTACAAGTCACAACCTATACATTTGTGGTTTTTGAGCGCAAAATAAGTAGATTGTTGTGCAAAATACACTCGATCAAGCATATTGATTTAACCATTGAAGCTATTGAGTGTAGAGTGAATATAGGTAAATGTTACTAAATTCTTTTCCTATTTCAAATTTATCATTTATAATTAAAGAGTACACATATTGTTGAAAAGTAATATAATAAGATCAAATCCCACGAAATTTGATATAGAACTAGCCTAAAGATAACAAGTAAAGAAAGGCTGTTATGGGTTTTGAATAATGAATTATAAAATAAAATTGAAAACCTAAAACAATTGCTAAAAAGGTCAATGATAACATAATTTCTTAAAAAGAGACTACAATCAAATACTTATATTTAGATAAATACTTATCTTAGTATTATTTTTGTTAGGTTTTGAATATGCATCACATATAAAAAAGATATGCTATGAAAAATAAAATGAAACCTAGAAAATACAGAATCAAACACGTTTCATTAGATGTAGAAAAAAAAAAGAACTTTTACGTTATAAACTCCTTCATTCTTCATTGTTTTCACCTCTTTAGGTTGTCATAAACCATAATACTAAAGAAGGACGTCTCTAATGATATCAAAATAAAGAGAAAAGCCTAAAACCTCCTAGGAAGAATGGTTAGAACATACATAACTTACTAGCTATGATGTATATTCATGAGAGAATAGTTTAGAGAATAAGTGTATGTGAGATGAGCTCTTCACATTTCTCACTAGTTTTCTTATGATGCTATGCATGAAAATGAGTGATAATCTACCAACTTTTGGCTAACTCTAACCCGCATCATGAATGGAGAAATAATGTGAATTAAGTGGCTATGTATGCCACTTAATCTAGCTTGAAATATTTGCAGGAAATCTTGAAATTGTTCATGATCCTATCCATACAACACTTGTTTTCTTTCATTCCTTTACAATGTTCTTTATCATGATCATATCGCGATACAATCCCTAAACATTGTCTCATATGTTGGATCATAATCCAAAACTATTTTACAGATTCTTCGCATCTCCATCACGTGTGACCTATTAGGTTCTCGGTTATGTTGGCCACTTGAATTAAGACTTGATTTAAGCAAGTCATGAACGGTATCTGGCAATAGATCATGACCCCTAATCGGCTAAAAAGTTAGTGGTCTGACTACGAATAAACAATGTTGTCATGCAATTCTTCCTTTTACCATTTATATCCCACTTGGTTCAAAGTATGGTTAAAAGGTCAACTCCCACTAGACTGGCTACGTCACATCTAGCCCAAGTGACGTTAGTACTTGTCCACAAGGCTCATTGCTCAATTGGATATGTCACTAAAGACTATCTTTATGACATTTTCATTGTAGCCAGAGATTCCTGAGTAATGACCACGATAAGGGGCCGTGGGTATCAACTCTTTCTATCAATAGTGGTGAATCCTTTATTGGCTACTTAATTACCTTTGAATACCTCAAGCTGTACCTAATCACTACCCTATAAGCAACCTCTGAGAGATAACAAGAAATATAATTAAAGTATAGGACCAGTATCTAAGATATCCTTGAGCCCTTAAAGTCTAAGGATATTTGCACCATTGCTATAATGAGACTATCATTAACACTAGAATAGATTATCCATATGATTGTCTTATGACAGGGCAACCAATGTATTTGCTACTCTTAGTAAGCATCCACAAGTTAACTCTAAACAACTTATGCTTATAGCTTATGAGATCCATTTCTTGATCTAATCAAGGAATATAACATGTTCTAGTCTATCTAGATTAATATTTTCCTACCTCATTAATCTTATGACGATGGATAATTTAGATACTAACATAATTACATATAGTAGGCTTCTCATTATCATAATCTCATCTTGACTTCCTTCATGCTATATAATGTACTAGGGACTTCATTAATTCTATTTAAAATCATTATCAATTTATAAAGAGCACGAACATCAAACTAACCAACATGCCTTTTATTAATTATAAAGATTTGTACAATAAATGCCAAAGGTGATTGCCTTTAGAGCACTTTTCTAACAACCTCCCGTTTAAAATAAAGCTAATCAGTTTTGCATCTAATACCATAGGCAAGTACTTGAGAATCATATCTCTTTTGGGGAATCGGCTTAGTCAAAGGATCAATAATATTCTAACTTTAGGCACTGTCTCTATCTAGACATCATTTCTACCAATGATTTCTCTAATTAAATGGTGCCGGCTGAGTACATGTTTGGATTTTTAACTAGAACTTGGTTCTTTTGCATGCACTATGGCACCATTTTTGTCACCGTAGAACTATACTAGGTCAACATTGATGAACTTCTTGATCTAAACTGCTTCCTTTGCTACTTCTGAAGCTATAATGTAGTTCTCTTTGGTTGTTGAATCTATATTTATCTCTTGTTTGGAACTCTTCTAACTGACCGTTCCACCATTCAGTGTGAAAATATATCATTAATGAGATCTAGTGTCATCCCTTTCAAATTGGAAAATGACATCTTTATACCCGCTCATAATATGATCTCCTTTTCAATGTACCAAGAATACATATTTAGTTCTTCTCCTGTACTTAAGGATATTCTTGATTGCCACCCAATGACCCTTACCAAGATCTGAATTGTATCTCTATTGGAATTATATAGATATAGTGCCATAAAAAGCAAGTGTATTCACTCATAACTTAATTTTCTTCTAGTTACTTTTCGTAATGAAAATATTTATTATTAATAAAACACAAAAGTTTGGTTTTATATGTATGAGCATAATAAAACTAGTCATAAGGCACCGAGATTCTTTTGTAAGTAATATACATATACATTGAGATGTATGGGAAACATGTATATTATAAGAATATAAAATAATTAATTCACAGTTGAATAATCAAGTTAGTTGCTTGATTATAGTTTAGACTGTTGTGTTGCAATTTATCTCCATGTAGGTAAAAGACTTTACGTCAAGGGAATGATAAGTTTCATATTATGATATTAGTTGACTATCGATAATGGTACTATTAAACAAATATGGAATTACATATGTTTTAAAGAATAAAGTAGGCTGTTACTCTAATCTTAAAACATACATTTAAGCATCGTTTATTATGGACCTCAATCTTAATAGGTGGTGAACTTATATGTGTTTCATTATAATTCTTTATATGATCAAAATGGATTTTTACAGAGTATCAATCCAGTGTCTACATGTTGGAATTATTAATTGAAACATGTATCAATGAACATTCACTCAAACAAACAGTTTATAGTGATATCATTGTTGGATCACTTATGGCTCAGGAATGTACATTGCGCAGTGGAATGGACCATAGAAATTCAGGTCTTGTGCTTTGGTTAACCAAATTTTCACAACAGGAAGTATGCAGACTTCTTGTAGCACGCGAATTAGGTTTCTTTCCAGATATCTTGGCACTGTGACTCACAAATATCCTCTACTGGTATCCACAAGAGGATGAACGATTCGGGAAGCGACTAATGTGTGCTAGCATGTTCTAAAATGCTTTAGAACTCTGCATTTTATTCTCTCGGAAAGGGACGAGTGGCTAGGTGGCTAGGGTTTTTCATGTCACATCTAATGAGACGTAAGTTCTCTATTTATAAAGAAGCCCTAATCCTAAACCTATTAGGAATAGGAATATCAAAATCCTAAACCCATTAAGATTATAGAAGCCCAATAAGTTTCAACCCATATTATATCTCATATAATAAAAGCCCGACAACTTAATTAAGTCTAAACTAATATATATCTACATATATTTATTTAGTGCCTAATAAATTAGGCTAAGGAGAACAAGCCCAAATCATAGCACTCTTTGTGTGCGACCTTGTAGACTCATTTGATGTTAGCAATGGGCTTGATCACACTTCAAGGCTCATAAGTCATAAGTGGCCTTTAGCAAGACATTATGACTACCTAAATCAAATGAAAATTGGTAATCCGATTTAACTTGTAACTATGGTTACAATCTTAATCTCGTTATAACATGATATCAAGATTAATCGCAAGGCATGGTACATTTCAACCTTTGATTAACCATAGTTTCTTGATTCCCATGTTGACTGACTATAACAAATGACATTGACGACTTGTTATCAATTTATTTGAGCACGGCCATGCATTTCTTCAGTCAAACTTGTCAAGAGGCCCAAATGATATCTCTTTCTCATTTAAGAGAGGTACAAATCCCATCCATCATTCATATACCTCCGTATGATTCATTTAGTGTCCAATATACTACTACTTATTATTCGGTTAAAGATAACTTAGTTTAATGTCAACACACTTAATTCCTCATGTAGGAACCATGATGACTTCAAGCCAGAGGACTAAAGTCAAACTATATTGAGAATCACTAATGGCATGAAACCATGTAGTGTTCTCTTTGTGAGCTGGTCCAATATATGTTCTCTAACATATATCTATGTATTTGATTTGACAACCAATATCCATAATCAGTAAAATGTGATCATCAATTAGAGCACATACTAGCCTTAATTCATTATTGTTCCACCAATAATGATCGACCAGGGACAGTTTAGAATAATATTATAATGCTTATGGTTTTACTATCAAGTCACATATTTGATGAAATAAGCCTACTACTATTCATGGAATGCAAATCACATTACATAAACAATATACATGCATATATAAAAGAAAACCTTACAATTTATAAATAATAAGTCAGAATGTCAGTACAAAAATCACATATGAACATTGGCCTAGGGCACGCTACTAGCAATCATCACTTCTAAATGTTTCATAGAGATTGGTGATTAAAATAGCGTTAGTAGTTTGATGGACTAGCTACCTATCAAGTCTTAAATCACCATATAGAGTAAGACGGGAGATCTAGAAGGAAAAATCAACATAAGGGCAAAACGGTAATTTTACCCTTTATTGTGCAAATGGCTATAATATGGTTCATATTAGAGTTTGCAATTGGACATCTTATTCGTAACATATGTTCCCATAATATTTAATAATTCAAGAGTTCAACTAATTTTCTTTAGTGGAATGACATTTAGTTAATAAGCTGGAATTAATTTTAATGAGATTAAATTAATTTCAGGCTTATTGGAGCTTGAATTATATAAGTCTAGTTGGATTCCCTATTTGGCTTCTAGGAAGGTTATCAAGCAAAGTAAAAAATTTAAAGCCTATGGTTAAATGTTAGACTTACTTTAATTAGGAGCCCATACGAATATTTAAAAATGGGCTAGACTTTGGTTTAATTTGATTAATTAATTAAATCAAAGTTATTAAAGATAAAAGGAGGTGGATTTTCAATTTCAAAGTGCTAAATTTGCAACTGCACATTTAACATTGGCTTGCTACATTTAATATGGTTTTTAATATGCTTTATCATCATTAAATAGAGTTATAACCTTATCATTAAATGGTTTAATGGTTGTCTTTTAACCATAGCACGTAACCATTTAGCATTCATTGGATTAAAGAAAAATGAGGTGCATTTGATGGACCCTCTTGGTTCTTTCATCACAAAACCAAAAATGTGATGTATCATTTTATGTTATTGGTGTTTTCATATAGCCATTTTAAAACATATGAGAAAAGTCTCATTTATTGACTTCTTTATGATTGATTAAGGAAGGATGTGAAGCATTCGATGCACTTCACTTTTTCTTCGAGGCTTAACCGAAATTGAGAAAAAGAATACAAGTGGTTGTTGAATTTTTATATCTCAATCCTATCTTGCATGAGATAAATGAAATTTGCTTGAAAGGTGTCCCAACTTTAGCTTCCTTTTCTAAGGCAAAATCTCTTCAAGTTTTCTTCTCTTTTCTTAGCAAAGGATCTTGTTAACCAAAGGAGAACAAGTGGTAGATCGAATTGGTCGAGGATACAATAATGAGAAGAGGATACATCACCTAGGAGAGGATACATTATCGAGTTTAAGATAACACAACGAAGAGTTAAAGCTGTAGCAAAGGAGTCAGTATATTTCTACCATCATGTTCTTATGTTAAATATTTTCCTTATACGGTATCATGTATGGCTTGACATGTTGATTTGGTTATATTGCTTCCCCTAAAATTCAATTTCTATAAACAAAGTTTTGAATTCTACTATTTTATCAAAATCTTGTATGCTTAAGTTTTCAATCTAACAATTGGTATCAGAGCCATTTTCTTATGCATGATTTCGGTTCCTATATGTGATGCATGGGTTGGCAATTTTTGTATGCCACATATTTTTGTGTGATAGAAATATATATATAGTGTATGTTTTGTTCTTTTAGTTGTCCATAGATTATAAAGTTATCTTGTAAGTTTTATTCATTTGGGTTATAACGAGGATCGTGACCTTTCATCATCACGTGTCCTCCTTGGCTTCATTTTTTTTGTTTTCTTTGATTATGTAATGTATAAATTCATGTAATAATCATGATGAAGAAGTCATGGATTGAAGAAATGAAGAGCCAAAGTTTTGGTTTTGATTTATGGTGTCTTGGCCAATTTTTGGCTTTGTGTGAAAACCAAAGTGCTGGATTTTTGTTTAATAAATTGTTGGTTTTATGAAAACGAAAGGATTGGACTTTTGTCTTAAAAAAATTTTAGTTCTATGAAATTTTTTTACCATAGCTTCAGTTTTATGTGAAAAACAAGTGCAGATTTTGTTTTCTTTTGGACAAATTTTGGTTTTACGAAAAACAAATTTTTGTTGGAAAAGAAAGGCCATTACATACTTTTTACCAAATGGGTAGAGTTGAGTGAGCAAAGAGTTTGAAGCGGAAGATCCAAGTCTAAGAAGATTTTGTTGGGCCTAAAAGCCTTGTAATTGTTTTCATGTTTCTAAGATGGACAATCAAAAGTGGGTTATTAGTTTATGTGATGAATGGATAAATGAATGCAAATAATATGTGATACTACGTCATTGCATGTCATTTAAAAAATTGCCAACCTGCCATGCATTCATTTTGTATGAGACATATAATGAAACAATATAGGATGGATAATAAATTGCATTAAGACGAGATGGTATTTATTAAAACTTAAAGCCTAAAAAGATTGAGTGGGAGAGGATGCTCATATGAGAGTCCACGGTCTCCATATGATTGTTGGTTTATGCCCTACAGCCAATCACTTTGGTTATAATTTAGTGAAAAATTATTTAAAGGCATCATTTATCTTGTACATGTTTAGATGTATATGATAAAGTCCATGGAATAATTTACATTGCAAATGAAATTATAATGAGATTATAATTATGAGATTCTTATTGCATTTGTGTATTATTCCTAAATGTTCCTAGTCATTGTTCTATTAAGATTGGACATTAATAGAACGTAAAAAGATTAGCATGCGTTGTGTTTTTCCTTATGAAGGAAGTAGTTGATCTCATAGGCTAAAGTATAGAGATACTTAAACAAACGTATAGGTGCTTG
>JAOSBN010082028.1:0-42241 GCA_027563595.1 Erythroxylum suave | reverse complement strand
ATGCTCAATATATGAAGTTTCATATATGTCTTTTTGGTGATTGTGTTAATGCTCTTTTATCTGCCTAGTTGTGTTTGGTATTGAGATTATGCTTAACCCAAATTGACCACTTGCATTAACTTGCCCATTACACACACTAAGATGCATTCAACAAGGTTTTAAGAAATGATTTCATTGATTAAAACCCTGGAGTTAAAGAGTTCTTTAAGGTTTATCATTCGAAAACTTAGTGAATTTCGCTTCCCAAAGATTTGTTTAGAACCATGATAGCCAAAGCTCGTTTCCGAAAGGATTTTATCACATTTGATCACTGTTTTAGTTTTCACTTTTCATTTCCCAAAAATCCAAAAAATACCTTTTTATACATTTTTCTTTCATTTAGTTCAAGCCATTTAATTTAATCAAAACAATCCAAAACCCCACTTTTAACTAATTTAGTTATATTTCCTGACAATTAGGCCAGCTTAGATCATTCGCTCTAGGTTCCAATTAAGTGAGACAACCTGGGGTTGCACTCTATATTGCAATCCTTGGAATTATTTCTTTTGATTCAATTTCCAAGGGAGTGATTCAAAGACTCAACCACACAGCCGATCAGTTATTATAGCCTTTAACAACCATTTTATTGATAAGCCTCTTATCTTGTTTTTAAAACTTAAATAGCAAAGTTACAATCCTCCTTAAAAGTGCTATAATTCAAAACGTCCACTTGATCAGTGTGATGAAAGGCTTCAAACATCCAATTATGTATATAATGTGTGTGCTTCTCCTCTTTATCTCAAAGTAAGGCCAACTGCTCAAATTCTCTAATTTACTCTTCCATACTTAAGTTCTCTTGTTTGAGCTTAGTGAGATGTATATATAGATCTTTTCATATTCTCGGGGAAAGAACTTCCTCCTTATATGTTTCTTAAATATTTCCCTGGGCCTATTTTCTCCTTACCCTTTCGTTTGCATTTAGCATTTAGATTCTCAAACTAAACACTTGCAAAATTAGTGAGTTTAAGAATTTCCACTTTGAACTTCTTATCTATAGTCAATGATCCTTTTGATTTTCATCAACCACTTAAAGAAATCTTTAAGATCTAAACTCCCATTAAAATATGGAAATTCAAATTTAGGCTCATGGTCTTCATCAGTATCCACTATTGGGGTTTGAAGAAAATCAACTTCAATTTTCTTAAATTCTTTAACTCTTTATACTCGTCTTCACTTTTTTCCACCCTTATATTGAATCATTTAACAAACTATGCCCTCAATATTATCTTTAGCCTATTGCTTATCTTTTGATGATGAATTCTATGTGTTGTTTAAAAGACTTGGTCAATTTTGCCACATGCTCTTCTTTGATTAACTTCTTCAATGCTTCATCATTGACCATATGGCAAATCACAAACTAGATTCGAGAACTAAAAGGCCATAATTGTTTAATGCTTGAGGAAGCTGTAAAACACATTTATAATACCACCTAATGCATTTGGTTACTCAAGAAAACAACTATGAACATGTTTTTTTTTTGTTTAATCAAATTTTGTTATAAGTGTTAAAAGAAAGAGAAGAAAGACAGAAAAGAAATTGATTTAAGTCCCTGTAAAGTCACATCACAAAAGAGATTAACCCAAGGGTCATTCCTAACCTTATAAGGAGAGAAACTAATCACACACATAAGTGCTTATGACAAAACTCTCAACTTGAATTTTATTGCCCAAAATTTGTTTCATCGATTTAAATGCTACCTATTTATAAGGTTTTAAGCTTCCTTGTTTTTTATTAGGAAAAGGGAACAAAATTCCTACTAAAAGTCAACTAAAAAAATTCCTAATTTAACTAGGAAAAAAAGGAAAACAAAGTTGCCTAATTTGACTAGGAAAAAATACTTGGGTGGAAAGCAAACTTAGTTTCCAACTCATGCCCTAATTATTATCCTTCCTAAAATTGTAATAATAGGAAATATGAAAATAATAGGAAAAATAAGTAAGAAAACTTCCTAAAATTTAGCCATAATAATCTTGCAACGCTTACTCAATCTAAACTCAACTCTCGTCTCATTTAGCTTATTAAATCTAAAAAGGCGCTTGGTTTATAGAAGGTAATGGGAATGAGATAAGGAGGAATGGAAATGGATATAATCATTATAATTATGATGGTTGGTTAAGATGAAGGAATGATTATCATTACCATTGATAGTGGTTGTTTATAAAAAATATTGTAATTAATTAATTACAAAATGAATTATATTTTAATTAATAAATGAATTATATTGCAATTAATTATTTAACAATGATATTTTAATTAATGAATAGTTATATTTTAATTAATAGTAATATTTTGATTAAATATACTATAATTAAATAAATAATGATAATATTTTAATTAATTATATTGTAATTAATTAATCAATTACAATATTTTAATTAATAAATAATAATTTTTAATTAACTAATAATTTAATTAATGAATAGTTATATTTTAATTATTAATAATATTTTATTAAATATAATGTAATTAATTAAGTAATAACAATTTAATTAATTATATTGTAATCAATTATTTAATTAATTACAATATTTTAATTAATTATATTGGAATTAATTAATTAATAATTAATATTTTAATTAACGAATAGTTATATTTTAATTAGTTATATTTTAATTAATAATATTTTAATTAAATATAATGTAATTAATTAAGTAACCATAATAATTTAATTAATTATATTGTAATTAATTAATTAATTAAATATTTTAATTAATTAGATTTTATCTTGATTAATTAATTCAATTAGTTAATTATGAATTTCAATATAATTAATTAATTAATAATTATATTTTAATTAATTAGATTTTATCTTGATTAATTAATTTAATTAATTAATTAATTATGTTTTATCTTAATTAAATACATTTTAATTATATGTTAATAAATTATATTTTAATTATATTTAATTAAAAATTAAAATATTAGTGTTGGTAGGAATCAAACCCATTCCTCTCATACATGGAGGGTATGGACCATTACCCAAAACTTGGGTATGAAAAAACTATTCAATCAATCATAATAAATAACCTACCTTTACCATTCATTCCTTTCCCATTGATTTATTATCATACCCCTTAACCAAGCACCCCCTAAGTATCAATGCTTCATGATTATCTTCCTATACTGGACCATTCTTGAATGCTTTCGCTTTAAATAATGCTCCCTCGTACCATTTTATTTTTACTTGAGGATTAGGTTTATATAATTAGATTAATCACTTCCTGATAGAACATATCTAGTCTTGTAATAATCATTTAGTATTCTACAATAAAATAGCCACCTCCTACCATAATTATAAGTCGTCATCTGTAATTTGACAAAATTCATAACCATCTATGTAACTTGCAATGTAGCAATACTCAAGGTTTAAGTAAAGCACTTTCCATTACTCTAAAATCCTACATAAGAATATAGCAAGGTAACGCATGAAAGTACCTAGAAGGAATAACAAATGTAATAAGATATAAATTTTATAATGGAATAGACCATAGAGGTGTATGTTTTATGGTAGAAAAAAGGCAACTATTAACCATAATGTTGGAGAAAAAAATAAGGGAAAAATTACATTGGGATTTATCATGTGACAAACATATTAGAATGATAATGAGATCTTCATGTTTTGCTCTTAAACTTACTTTAAGCTTCTGGATCTACTACAATTAATATAATGTTATGCTTGGTTCCTTTTTACAAAGTTAGGTTTGAAAGGATTTCAATTGCTACTTAAGCTACAGGATCAATCACTTTCCTTCTTGATTAGGAGAATTTGATATTACTCCTTTTAAGCTAAACAATTATTCATTTCTAAGTCTGTTGAGATGCCTCATCATTTGACCTAGCATCCCACAATTAGAGTTTAACAATTTTGTCTTGGCATAATTTGAGTTCAAGAATTCAAAGTTGAACTAAATAAATTTTAGATTAGGCTCAGATTTAGGAGGAAAACTTCATTTCATCTTAAACCAATTATAATAAAATGATGTTGTTTTGAACCCATCCTAATCAGATTTTAGATAAGCTTAGGTAGAAAAAGAAATGGACACTACATAGAATAATGTATTCATCTTCTTTCTCCCAAGGAATGAACATCATTTAGGTTCAGAAAAATCTAATATGTCCAAGTATTTGCCTCTATTCATATAACCGCCTACGATGCTAAAGTGGCTAAACTAGTGATTCAATAAAAGAACCAAAAAAAATCAACTATTTGATTACAGACATTTCTATAACACCCCTAATAAAGGGACAAATAGTCAATTTTGAAAGAACTGATTGTCAACCTCTTTTGGATACATCCAGTATAGGGTAAACCATCGCCTCTTTGACCCCTAACTGATTCTACCATAGAGAGCAATTATAGACAACAACTCTCCCTACCTATAATGCAAAATTATGTAATGTTTAACTTTTAATCAATAGGAGAACATGTTAATATCAAATATCAATAGACTAGTCTTGAGATAGAAAAATTTTGTAAGGAGATGAATGATATGTGACAAATGACTTAGTTTGCATTTGTAAATAGTTTCTGACATATTAACAAGAAGAATGGATTACATATGCAAGTGTAAGGACTAGGTAACCAAAAATTTAGTTTGTCAGAATATGAATTCATATTAAGTTAATTAATTTTTTAAAAATAAAAATAAAATTATAAAGGATATAAATTGGTCCTTTCCCTATCCGTTAATGTTTATGGAAAATATATACTAATTAACCTATTAAACGTATATGTAAATAAAAAGAGATTAAGGAAAATAGTTTATGACATATCAATTTCAATAAATACTTTGATAATTATGTTTCACATGATATTTTAGGGTGTGATTTGTTATGTAATTAGTGTGAATTTGAATTTGTAGTGTGTATTTAGGGTCTAATTTGTTTAGTTTATGTGTTTAAGTGTTTATATTAGTTTGACTCTTTGAGCTTAATTGTTATAGTTTTAAGGTACCTTGATGTGTGTGCTAGTGTTACAGGATAAACAGGGAAGAACGGTGAAGATTTGAAGAGTTTTGAGCTAAAAGTCATAGGCCATGATCGTGATAGAGAAGGAAGAGCCAGTAGCAGTCAGGCCATGATCGTGACAGAAAGGTTAAAGTGCCAGACACGATCGTGACATGTAGGGCCACTATCGTGCCCTACATTGAGCTAACATGAAAAGTCAAGTTTTGCGAGATTTTTTGGACCATTTTAACCCGAACTTTGACCTAGGGCTTCCACAGAATAAATAGAACATGATGTGACAACCACCAACAGTCTTTAGAGAGCCTAGAGAGCCATGCAAGAGAGCATTAATCTACAAAAAAATCCTTAAAAAACCTAGAGAGAGATTAAGAGATTGAGAAAGGAGACGAAGGAAGAGAGCCAAGGACATAAGTTTGACGTTAAGTACTTCCCAGAACAGGCAGCTTCTTACAGTCACTACCTTCAAGATAGGCTTCGACAGTATTTCTTATTTTTATTTCAATTTTATTGATGTATGAAATGGGATACTCATTGGAAATATTGTTGTTGAGTGTTGATTTGTTGTCTATACTCACCTTCGAGTTTTTAGTTATTGAGGTTAATAAAGTTTTTTTGATTCTATTTTCTTTCGATTTAACTGTGATTCAAATTATGTTTTTAATAACTTACAAATAAAATGAGAGGGTGAGCTAGGTAAAAATCATCTATTTGGGCTAATGAAAGTTAGGTGAATCGATAGGTAGAGAGTTGAATCAAACCAGTAGAGTCGTGTAACAAGAGATCAATCATAGATTCATGGTAGGTTAATAGACAATTTAGAACTATTTTAGTTTTTGGGTCAATCGCAAATCGAGAGATTGTGATTCCATAATTTAAATTAGGAATTATCAATTAGGCTTAAGAATTATAACTCAAGAGAGAGTAATTCACCCTAGGATCGTTTAGGCCCCTTAAGTCGAAAATTACATAATTGGTTATATTTTCTTTAGTTTCGAATTAAATTCCCCCTTTCTCTCAATTGATTATTTCTAAGTTGATTTTCATATTATTTTTGTGAGTTTACTATTTTGTGATTTTTGGCACTTTAAATTCTCATATTTGATTTTTGATTTGCAGTAGTTATTTGTTTAGAATTATTATAGTTTAGGGCAACCTCAGATTTTAGGACTAGTTTCCCTTCCTCATGGGATCGATGCCTTAGGTATTACATAAACAACCCATGAGCTTGCGATAATTACCAAGGTTATAAATAGTAAATCTTAGTATTTGTAAACTTGAGCAAACAAGTATTTGGTGTCGTTGCCAGGAGGCGATTTAGTTATATAGTTTAAGGAATTAACATAGTTTTTAGTTTTTGTTTTTATTTCGTTCGTTTATTTTAGGAATCGTGCTCTTGTATGAACACAAGGGTCATGAGGGGTTTGAGTCGTGTAGCAGAGGCGATAGATTTAGACATAACGTGATTAGAATAAACCCTTAGGAAAACTTAACGAGAAAAAGAAAAAAAGATCGAGAAATCATAAATGGCCGAGGAATTTCAAAGGAATATGGATTAGGAAGTTAACCATGGGAGGCAACAATAGAGGACCCTCATGGATTTTATGAGGCCAGGGTTTAATATAGCAAACCAATGAGTGGCTAGACTGTCTGTTCAAGTGGTCTTATTCGAAATCAAGTCAGCCCTCCTGAACATGCTTTAGCAAAATGTCCAATTTTATAGACTGGCAAATGAAGATCTGTACGCACACATCGTGAGTTTTCTTAAGTTCTGTGACACATTCTTGTATCATTAGATGTTAGAAGATGTAGTCAGAATTGGGTTGTTTCCCTTTACACTTAGAGATAAAGCGAAGGCTTGGTATCATTCACTGAGCCCTGCCAATATTACGACGTGGGAGAAGCTTGTACTTGCCTTTTTTACAAGTACTTCCCATTAACAAAGAACATCAAGATCATATAGGAAATTACCAATTTCTAAGAAGGTGATAGGGAGTCTATTTACGAAGTGTGGGAGCATTACAAGGACCTGCAGAGGAGATGCCCACACCATAACTACCTAAGGAATTCTTGCTGTAGATGTTCTACAATGGAGTGAACCCACATACTAGAGGCACCACCGATATAGCGTCGAGAGGATCTTTAATGAGGAAGATGGTAGATAAAGCAGAGGAGTTGATCGAAGAGATGGCCAATAATGGCTGCTTATGGGTAGTGAGAGAAGTAGGAAACCTAATACCTTAAGAGAGCATAAAGGAGTTGTCACAGTCGACTAGATGATGAAGATGCAAGCTAATATCGACAATTTTATGCGAAAACTCAGTAATATGAAGGTATCATCATCAACTCATGTTAAGGCTAATGAGAGATGATATGGGGGCGTAATTTACGACCTAATGAGAGATGATAACTAAGAGCAAGTCAACTATAAGGGTGCGCTATTTAGACGAGGAGCGGGCAACAATCCCTACTCCAACCAGGTGGAAGAATCACTCTAACTTGTCCTAGTGGAACAATAATAATGAGGGGCGGTTTAGGCCTCAAGGGAAATCGAGCTTCCAGCAGGATAAAGCAAGCTTGATGGAAGCTAAGTTGGATATAATTCTAGATAAGCTTAGGACTTTATATGACACACACAAGAAGATGGAAGATAAATTTGAGCAAGTCACTAAGAGCCATGCATCTTCCATTCATAATTTAGAATCCCAAATGAGTCAACTGACAAATGCCTTTTTTATGTGGAATTTTAGAAATGTTCCTAACACTTCAGGAACAAAATCAAGGGAGCAATTAAAAGCTATCACACTTCAAAGTGGGAAGGAAATTGAATCACCCATAAGAGCAATAGAGGAGCCTATTAAACCAGTTAAGAAGAATCAAGAAAAGGAGAAAGAAGCAGATATGATCGAATATCCTCCTTATGTTGCACCTCTGTCATATAAACCTAAGATCTCTTTCCCTTAATGATTACAAAAGAAGATTTGTAAATTTCATTGAGAAGCTAAGGAAGCTACAAATAAATCTCTCGTTTGTTAAGGCATTAGAACATATGTTGAAATATGTAAAATTTTTAAAGGACATATTATCAAATAAGTGTACTTGGGATAATAATTAAACGGTAACTTTAACTGGTACTTGTAGCTCAATAGTCACCAGTCAAATGCCTTCGAAGTTGAAAGATCCAGGAAGTTTCATAATACCTTGAGTGGTTGATGTATTGGAATTTACGAAGTGTTTGTGTGATTTGGGCGTTAGCATTTATCTGATGCCTTTGTCCATATTTAGAAAGTTAGGACTAGGAGAGGTTAAGCCCGCAACAATGTTAATTTAGTTGGCTCATCAATCCATTAAAAGGTTGTTGGTAGTCATAGAAGATATTGTAATGCGAGTAGATAAGTTCATTATTCTAGTGGATTTTATGGTTCTTGATTTTGAAGAGGATAAGAACTGCCCAATGAACTTAGATCGACCATTTATGAACATTAGCAAGGTTATAATTGATGTGTATGAAGAAAAATAGACATTGCGAATAAGTGAAGATCAGGTTGAATTCAGTATGAATAAGGCCTTAAAGAATCCAATAACTAGTAGTGCATATGGAAGTTTAAATATTGGATCAAAATTTGCAAGAATCAATTGAGCGTTGCATTGCAGAAGTGAATTCCTTGGAAGCAAAGGATGACAATGAACACCAAAATCTTGAATGTAAAGAAGACGATGAGATGAAGGGGAGAGACGTTCTAGTGCATCAAGACAAATTAGTTTGGACTGAAGCACCCCTACCACCATCTTCAGAGAAGCCTCTAACATTAGAGCTTAAGCTATTACTTGCACAACTTAGGTATACCTTTCTTGGTGAAGGTCAAACTTTACCAATAATAATTTCCAACTAATTGAGAGAGAAACAAGGAAGTAGGGTGGTAGAAGTTGTTAAGAGGCAGATAAAAGCCATCAGATGGCAGATTGTTAACATTCAAGGAATAAACCCGAATGTCTACATGCATCGAATAAACTTAGAGGAAGGATGTCAAACGGTGAGGGAACATCAACAGAGGCTAAATCCTAACATGAAGGAGGTAGTCAAGTAGGAAATCATCAAACTCCTAGATGTAGGTATAATTTATCCCATTTCTGATAGTGAATGGGTTAGCCCGGTGTAATACGTACCTCAAAAGGGAGGAATGACGGTGATAGAGAGCGAAAGTGGAGAAATAATTTCAACAAGAACAGTCACAGGATGGATAGTGTGTATAGATTATTGAAAGCTTAACTTATGGATTTGAAGTTAGATGGATTCTGGATAAGATACGAGGCATGAAGGAATAGCATTGGAGGCTCGAGAGTAAATTCGAGCAAGTTAGGAAGAATCATGCCTCGTCCATCCACAATTTAGAAGCTCAAGTGGGGTAGCTCGCGAAAGCAATGTTGACTCGAAATGCTGGAACTCTTCCAAGAAACACCAAGTCAAACCCAAAGGAGCGTATCATGGTTATAAGCTAGACTTCGAATGAGGACCTGGACAAGGTAGGAGACAAAGAAGAAGGTCAAATGGTTAAAGAAAACCTTCTGAGTGAGACTGTGAGCGAATCAGTGTAAGTAACCCAATGGATATTCCCGCTTCATTTTTTTTGCTCAGAAGGAATTATATGCTAGGAGGGAAGCAAAGAAGTTACAGGAGATAGAGAAAAATAAGATCAACGACATGACAGAGCTAGTGCAATCGAAGTTTAATTTATAGGAGTTCATCGTAGAGAAGGGTAAGGAGCGACCACTGGAAGACACCCCTAACACAGTGAAGAAGGATAATTCAGGGGACATTTTCATCCCTTATAGTATCAACAAGATCATCATAGATAAGGCATTCGTGGACTTAGGCATGAGCATAAATATGATGCCCTACACTCTCAATCTTAAATTAGGGTTACCAGAGTTAGTGCCCACTAGGTTTTTTATTAAGACGACCGATAAAACTTCATATAGACTAATAGGAATCGTACAAGTTATGTTGGTAAAGGTTGGTAAATTTATCTTTCCCATGAATTATTATATTTTGGATATCACTAAAGATGAGAACACCCTAATGATTCTTGAACAACCATTCTTAGCCACTGTGCGCTCAATTATTAATGTAGATGGGGGCGAACTAACTCTATGAGTAGGGAAGGAGAAATTGACCTTCACAGTGACTGTTAGAGAGTACAGAGCTCTTTTAACTCCAGTGGATTGCGAGAAAACCAAACCTTGAGGAGAATGGGAAGATTTCAAGGATCTTGCAAATGCTTTCCGAAAGAAACGCTCACAAAGGAGAAGGCTAGGTAAAGAAAATTTCAAGGACTTTGACAATTGTAGTATGGTAGCTAAGGTACAAACTTTGCAACTAATGGTAATACTACCATCAAACCTATCATTCCAACCACCATGAGCTTAAAAGAGTGTCGTGCTATTAACATTAAAAGAAACACTATATGGGAGGCAACTCATGGAAAATAAATTTAGTTTTGTGTTGAATTTTGCTAGACTGGTTGATTTCCATAGTTAGGTTTATTTTGTTTTGATTGAATAAAAGTGAAAAGAAGAATAGGATTTCAGAGTCATGGAGAAGATTACTCAAGCATATAAAGAGAATTTTAAAAAAATTACGAAGTGCAAAAGAAAAGAATTGGAAAAAGAGCAAAAGAAGAACTTTGTTGTTAGGGTACAGGCGCTAGTCACAAACGTGGCCTGTGATCGCATGCCATGATCGTGGCCTGCGACTATAAAGAAACAGGGGAGGATGCAAATTTTAATGACATTTCTAACTTTTCACCCTTTTTTACCACCTATATATTCATTTCTTACTTAACTTTCACCTTCACTTTTATTTTCACTTTATCTCTTTAAAACTCCAGCATAAAAATGATCTTACATCTCTTTAGAATCTCAATTTTTCCCAAACAGCCATGTATCAAGAAAACAGCCCGAAAAGAGCCATATGGATGACAACAAGTCACGAGACGGGGGAGAAGGAACCAAGCAACGAAATTTGTAGCACCATTTCCTATCTACACTGAGAAGGAAGGTACTCATTCTTGATCCCTTCATTTTAGGCAAATTGTAGTTCCTACATACTTTGATGTAGATTCATTATATAGGCTAGAATTGCGTAAGCAGGTAGAAACCCTAGATGAGAGACTCTAATGGGGCTAGTTCATTAAGTTCCAATTCCTTGTTTGTGAAGAGCTGACCCTAAAATTTTTCATAGGGTGGACCAATGACCCTAAGAACACGAAAGAATTGTGGATTAGATTGGGAGGACTAGCATATGAACTGAATCTAGAGATCATGTGTGAGATGTGTGGATTCCCTGAATCCTCCATCGTGACCAACATGATGATTTCTATGCCTCTCAATACTGACACGAACTTATTGAAATTCAGCGATTCTATGCGAAAAATGCATACAACAACATCATTTGTACCATGAACACTTGCTGTCGCACAAATTTATATATCAACTGGTTTTTGATAAGCCAGAAACCAATAAGTGTTCGACCAAGGAACTTTTCATATTATGGTGCATGGACCATAGCTTTCCATTATGCACATCTATGCATGTACTGAATGCTATTGCTACGACTCTGCACATCTTGGAATGGGATACATAGTATCTGCCATTGTTGAACATTTTGGTATGGAACAAAGGGGGTTAATAGTTCACGTCCCTGACTTCCTCAACCACCATCACTTATTTCTGGCAGAGATCATCCATTCCACCAGTATGAGTTCGTAGGAGATCAATGAAAAGATAGATGTGCAAACAAGGGCAGGTTAAGTGAGTTCAAGCTCCGTGCCACCTCGGTAGGCATGGGAGGAATCTACAAAGAATTAGTAGAAGAGGCAAAAGAGGACCAATGCTGGACGAAGGTTTTGGATGCACTTTTTGAAACCAACAGAACATTAACGGAGGTGGTGCATAGACAACAATGCTAGAGTCGAGACATATGATGGCTCCATCAATATTTCAAGTCTCAAGATATTTAATTACCACCTCCAACACCATCACTACCAACATCTCTATAGGATTTATTCCTAACCCAGTTTTTTTTAAATTTTCTTTCCTAAATTAGCCTTCAGTTCTAGGTTGTTTATGTTTATTTCTATTTTTAGTTTCATTTTCAATTTTAATTATCTCTTCTTTACTTTAATTTTTTGTTCCTTCTTTGGTTTTATGTGTTTATGTGTGCTCCTTCTCACATTGAGGACAATGTGTTGTTTAAGTGTAGGGAGGGATTCTTTGTTTTTCATTTTGTATGTGATTTTTGCATATCATATGATAATGTTAGATTGCATTGTGCGAAGTGTGTGAATGTGTCAACGGCTTAGATTGAGTTAAATTCTTTTCATTTTAGACATAATTTATTAGGTTGTGAACGATCATTAGCCAGCAACATTAGTGAATTAGAGGGCATTTAGATAAATATACAACCTAATTAGGACTTAGTGTAAATTTAGACCTCTAGATTGTCACATTCAGTCACAATTTGAGGCCTTTTCGTTTAAATAGCTTAACAAGTATTTTCATGAAAAAAATAGCTAAAAGCAACAAGATAGTAATAATTAAAAAAATATTGGTTAAATAAATTGTTATTCTACTGACCTTCGGGTTATGAATAGAGCTAGTAGCCAGTTGAAAACGAGAAAATAGCTGAGTAACTAGATCGACACACATCACAAATGTGTGCCTTCACGTAAAAAGGCTATAAGGACATTTCAACCACCTTGTTTAATAAAATGTCTTAATTGAGTAACCGGATTGACTTTCATCACTAATGTTTGCCTCCGAGTAAAAGACTAACTCGATTTAATAATTAAAAAATGCTTTAAATAAAAACCTATTGGACATATGATAAGCTTGAATTTTCATGGAATATATTTAGGAATAGTTACAATGTCTAAGGGACTGAAAAATTATTAATGTGTGTGTACAGTTGAAAAGGGTAAATAAAATAACAATCAGGTCTTGATTTAGTTGTATATTTCATTCAAAGCACCTAGACATATATTTTATATCTTAATGATTTGACATAAATTGAATGATTGTGTCCAAGATTAAATTTGTTTCATGAAGTTGGTGTTGTTGCCTCATTATTGCATTGTGTGTTTTGTGTTGTTATGTCTTTTTTGTTTTGTTTTTTTGAGGACAAGCAAACATTTAAGCGTAGAGATATTTTGATAGTTGTATTTTGCATGATGTTTTAGGGTGTTATTTGTTATGTAATTAGTGTGAATTTGAGTTTTGAGTGTGCATTTAGGGTTTAATTTGGTTAGTTTGTATGTTCATGTGTTTTTATGGGTTATTTTGAATCTTTGAGCTTAATTGCTACATTTTTTAGGTACCATGTTGTGTGTGCTAGTGTTCTAGGGTAAACAAGGAAGAACGCTGAAGATTTGAAGAGTTTCGGGCTGAAAGATATAGGCCACGATTGTACACATTGGCTACAATTGTTACATAGAAGGAAGAGCTAGTAGCAGCTAGGCCATAATCGTGCACATTGTGCCATGATCAAGACAGAGAACATCCATTCAGGCTATGATCGTGCACATTGGGCCACAATCGTGAGAGAAAGGTTAAAGTGCTAGACACGATCGTGACATACTGAGCCAGTGGTAAGCTTCCCTCAGATCTTTCTTACCAACAACAGAAGAAGTTCTTGCATGATTGTAACTGTTATATATGGGATGAACTAACCTTATATAGAGCTTGTGCAGACGGCTTAATGTGACATTGCGTTCCAGATGAGGAAATGTTAGACATCCTTAAATGTCACGAAGGGCAGTATACTGGACATTATGTAGCCATCAAAATGGCAACTTGGATATTATAGAGTGGATTTTACTAGCTGCAGTATTTTAAGGACACAAAGCCCTATGTAGAATAATACGATTAATGCCAGAGGATAGATAACATCTCCAAGAGGGATGAGATGCCTTTATCCAACATTTAAGAGGTAGAGGTCTTCGATGTTTGTATGGATCCATTCCCATCTTCAATAGGGAACATGTACATTTTAGTGGGGGTCGATTTTGTCTCATGATGGGTCGAAGCAATAGCATCTCTGACCAAAGATAAGAAGGTGGTGCAAAGGTTGATTAAACGACTATTTAACCGATTTGGAGTGCCATATACAATAATAAGAGATGAAGGCACACATTTTTGCAATAGATCTATTGATGCCCTCCTAAAATGATATAGAGTACACCACCAAGTTACTACACCTTACCATCTACAAACTAATGGAAAAGTGGAAGTTGTTAACTGAGAGTTAAAATGAATTTTGGAAAAGATATTGAACAACTGTCGAAAGGATTGGGCAATAAAGTTGGATGATGCTTTATGGGTCTATAGGATAACTTTTAAGATGCCCACTGGAAGAACTTCGTATAGACTCGTGTATAGGAAAGCATGTCATCTACCGGTCACACTAGAATATTGAGCATACTGAATGATTAAAACATTAAACTTTGATTGGAAGCAAGCCAGTGAAAAACGACTTCTCTAACTGGACAAACTTGAAGAATTTCATTTTAATTCTTACGAAAACACCAAACTCTACAAGAAAAAGGTTAAGAAATGGCACAATGCTTACCTTAACCAAAAGGAATTCAAAGTAGGAGATAGTGTTTTGTTATATAACTCCCAGTTGAGACTATTTCCAGAGAAGTTGAAGTCTAGATGGAGTGGACCTTTTACAGTCATTCAAGTTTTTGATCATAGAGTGCTCAAATTGAAAAACACTAATAGGGTGACTTTTAAGGTCAGTGGGCATCGATCTAAGTTGTATTTTGGAGGAGCACTTCCCAAAGATAAGGAAGTAATTTCCTTGTCTCTGATTAATTAAAAATGCCTTCCTGGATGAAAGATCAAGCTAAAGACCATAAACTAACAAATATTTGGATTTTGTTTGAAAATGTTAGTGATAGTTAGTTTTAATTTTAATAAACCGTTAGAGATTCATTCAGATTCTCAGGGACACACCATCACTATCTCCATCTCTATGGGATTTATTTCTAACCCAGTTGTTTTTAGTTTTCTTCCCCAAATTAGCCTTTAGTTCTAGGTTGTTTCTATTTTTTTTATTTTTTATTTTCATTTTAAATTTTATTTGTTCCTTGTTTATTTTAATTCTATTTTTCCTTTTCATTTATGTGTTATGTGTGCTTCTTCTCACATTGAGGAACAATTTGTTGTTCAAGTGCGAGGAAGGATTTTTTATTTTTGCTTTTATATGTGATTTTTGCATATCGTATGATAGTGTTAGATTGCATTGTGCAAAGTGTTTGAATGTGTCAACGACTTAGATTGAGTGAAATTCTTTTAATTTTTGACATATTTTATTAGGTTATGAATGATTATTAGCCTATGAAATTAGTTAATAAAGGGGCCTTTGGATAAATATACAGCCTAATTAGGACTTTTAGCCTAATAAATATACACCCTTCTGATTGTCACATTCATTCATAATATAAGGTCTTTTAGCTTAAGTAGCTTAACTAGTATTTTTCATATAAACGAATAGCTAAAATCAACAAGGTAGGTAATAAATTAAAAAAAATGCTTGTTAATTAAATTGCTATTCCGCTGACCATCAGGCTATAAATGGAGCTAATAGTCTGTTGAAAACATGATAATAGCTGAATAACCGGATCGACACACATCATAAATTTGTGCCTTCGCGTAAAAAGGCTATATTGACATTTTAACCTAGCTATTAATAAAAGACTTATTTGAGTAACTGGATCGACATTCATTACCAATGCTTACCTCTGAGTAAAAGATTAAGTCTCGGTTTAATAATAAAAAAATGTATGTTTAGATAAAAACTTACCAAACTTATGATAAGCTTGAATTTTCATGGAATATATTTAGGAATAGTTACAAAGTCTGAGTGGTCGAAAAATTATTAATGCGTGTGTACAATTGAGAAGGGTAAATATGTTAACACTTAGGTCTTGATTTAGTAGTTTATTTACTTCAAAGCCCCTAGAAACATATTTTGCATGTTAATGATTTGACGTAAATTGAATGATTGTGTCCAAGATTAAATTTATTTCATGAAGATTAGAGTTATTGTCTCATTATTGCACTGTGTGTTTTTGGTTATTATGCGTTTTTTTTTGTTTGCTTAAGGACAAACAAATGTTTAAGTGTGGGGATGTTGATAGTTGTGTTTTGCATGATATTTTAGGGTGTGATTTGTTATGTAATTAGTGTGCATTTGAGTTTTAAGTGTGCATTTAGGGTTTAATTTGGTTAGTTTGTACGTTTAAGTGTTTTTATGGGTTTTTTTGAATCTTTGAGCTTAATTTTTATATTTTTTAGATACCTTGATATGTGTGCTAGTGTTGTAGGGTAAATAAAGAAGAACGGTGAAGATTTCAAGAGTTTCGGGTCAAAAGACATAGGCCACGATCGTGACAAAGAAGGAAGAGCCAGTAGCACCTAGGCCATGATTGTGCACACTGGGCCACGATTGTGACAAAGAGCATCCATTCAGGCCACGATCATCATAAGAAGGTTAAAGCAGCTGACATAATTGTTACACACAAGGCCACGATCGTGACATGCAAGGCCATCAGGCTGACACGAAAACTCAAGTTTTGTAAAATTTTTTGGACTGTTTCAACCCCAACTTTGACCTAAGGAGTCTACAAAATATATAGATCATGATGTGACGGTCATCAACAGTCTTTGGAGATCTTAAAGAGCTGTGAAAGAGAGTGTTATTCCGTAAAGAATCTGAGAGAAACCTAGAGAGAGATAAAGAGATTTAGGAGGGAGACAAAGGAAGAGAGACACAGAGATAAGTTTGACACGAAATACCTCCCGGAACAAGCAATTTCCCTCAGTCGCTGCCTCCAAGATCCACTCCAACAGTATTTCTTATTTTTATTTTGATTTTATTGATGTATGAAATTGGGATATTCATTGGAAATATTGTTGATAAGTATTGATTTGCTGTCTATACTCACCTTTGGGTTTTTAGTTCTTAAGATTAATAAAGTTTATTTGATTGTGTTTTCTTTCGATTTAATTGTGATTCAAATTTTGTTCTTAATAATTTAGCAATAAACTGAGAGGGTGACCTAGGTAAAAATCATCGATTTGGGCTAATGAGAGTAAGGTGAATTAATAGGTAGAGAGTTGAATAAAACTAGTAGAGTCTTATAACGAGAGATCAAGCACAGATTCCCAGTAGGTTAATAGACAATTTAGAACTAATTTAGATTTTGGGTCAATCGCGAATCGAGAGACTGCGATTCTATAATTTAAAATTGAGATTATCAATTAAGGTTAAGAATTATAATTTGAGAGAAAGTAATTCACCCTAGGATCATCTAGGCTCGTTAAGTCAGAAATTTCATAATTGGTTAGATTTTCTTTAGTTTCAAATTAAAATCCCCCTTTCTCTCAATTGGTTATTTCTAGGTTGATTTTTGGATTGTTTGTGTGAGTTTGCTATTTTGGGACTATGTGGCACTTCAAATTCTCATGTTTGATTGTTGATTGATTTAATTTCTATAGTAGCCATTTGTTTAGAATTATTTTAGTTTAGGGCAACCTTAGATTTTAATACTAGTTTCCTTTCCTCATGGGATCAACATCTTAGGTACTGCGTGAACGAGTCGTGTGCTTGTGATAATTACCAAGGTTATAAATAGTAAAACTTAGCGCATGTAACCTTAAACGAGCATACTTTGTATATGTATTTTTATGTCATATTATAATTATTATATGTTCTAGACTATAAGGTTAGTGATTGATTTAGGTCATTAAGTTTATTTCTCTGTAAAGTAAAAGTTTTGCTTATGGTATCAAAGCCTATGTTTTGAACATATAATTTCTTTGTTTATTTGTGAAAGCTTGCCCTTAATGTTCTATATCTTGGTTTTATGTTCTCATCATGACTAAATGTTTTAGAACTTTGATCTCTTTGTTGGAAATTTTCTTTTCAAATTGATGACATATAACTCTTATTTTTAGGAAGATGAATAAAACCCCTTTAAATCATTAGCATTCGTTAATTTGACAATGAGAAATCTCTGGTTTGAGTTGCATCATGTTTAAAGTTGAATGCAAAATTATAATGCGTCTCGTATTCTTTAATTATAGTTTTTCATTGATTTTTAAAAGGTGCAATTATGCTACTAGTTTCTTCATAATTACAAATTTGTCACTGATCTCTTAATAATTACGATTCTACTATTGGTCTGTTTTATAATTACAAGTCAGAGACAAATTTTGACAAAATTATATTCTACCATTACTTTTTAGAAAATTATAGCTCGGTCATTAGTTTCATAATTAAAACTCTGCCATTGTTTAATATTTTAGCTTTACCCTTGCTTGTAATTTTAGAGATGCTACTTTTAATGAATTAAGTTATTTTCAAAATAAATGATATTTTTATCATATTAAATGTAGCTCAAATGGTAAGAACAAAATTCCTTATAATGTTTTACAATTTATTAATTCATAATTTATATAATAAGAAGTTTGATTGTTAAGAAAAGTATGTAATTGTATTTATAATATTTGCCATTATTGATTTATAAGTGCTTAGTACTAAAGTAGGACTTATTATGCATAAATTTTTATATATTAAACACTAAAGTGGACAAACTATGATGATGAAATGCATAAATATATAAAAGGTTAATTATTCACACTATTTAACAAAACGATTATGAGTAAAGTGACAAATTGTTATTTAATGTTTCATAGTCTTTTGATTCACCTAAAGGAGAGTTAAATGATGGTATGAGAGAAGTAAACACAATATGAGTAAATAAAAATTTTTGTAAAATATATTTGTACATCCAAATATGTCATTTTTGTTTGATTGATAATATTTATTTACTTATAATTGATTATCATTGGCATTTAAACGATGATTATGTATTTGTTCCTTACAAACCACAATATAATGATGTCTTTAAGTAATAAAAATTGATGAGACTAGATTGTGTCTGGAGAGATTAAGTGAAAAAGTGTACCAAGCTACCTTTACTATTATTGGCCAAAGGAACTTAATTAGAATTTGCCTAACTAAAGTAGAAATAAAATGACTAAGTAAAGTAAATCTAGTTCACTGCTCACTAATTGAGTTGAGGAAATTGACTTACTACTTATAAAATACAACACTAAACTAAAGATGGAGAAAATTTAGGACATATGTTCTTTTAGGGGTTGTGTTTTGTAGTTTCAGTGCGTTAATCTACTCATAGATATCCTTTAATTTTTCATGTAGGTTTTTACTCGTTAGTAATTAAACCCCTTCTCCCAAAAGTGAGCCAACCATTTCTCATTAGAAAATCCCAATAATCCCTTCAATAATTCTCTAAAGGGGCATTAAGCACAAATTTATATCTAACCTCATGGAACTCTTGGGTCTCCCAACAAATTAATAAATTCCAATTGATTTTTCTCAAATCTTCTAATAAAATCAACCCTCTCTTTTCATTGTAAATTTTCCAAGCAATCAAATCTATGGCCAAGGACTTACATTTAAGCATAAAGAGAAATAAAAAAGGAAATGAAAAGCAATCATAGATTCGAAATATCAAAACATAAAAAGAAATCATTACAATCTTAAATCTTCTAGAAGAACATAAGAAATCTAGCCACTAATCATGTTTACCTTCTCAAAATCCAATATTCAACCTAATTCAATATGAAAATTACAAGGATTTAAGGAGAAAAGAGAGAAGAAAAACCCTTAAGGATAAGTCTTTATGCCTTACAGTTGATTACCCAAGTCTTTCCAAGTCTATTTAGCCTTTCCCTCTTTTCTTTTCCTTTACTTGTCTTACTTCTCATTTGAAGTTCAAAGGTGAATCATCCTTACTTTATCCTTCCTAGGTAAAATGATCTTTGTTTCTTTTTATAACTATCAAAATCTAGTAATTCTTTCTTTAAGAAAAAAGAATTTATCAATATCATATGGCAAAATTTAACAAAAGTTCTTATAAGACTATGTAATCAAAGGCTGAACTTTGTTACATCATTATGATTTGAAATCACTAATGGCTACATCTAGGAATCAAGAGGCTAGTTGATTCTCCAAGTGAGTTTACACTAAGAACTAAAGGAGTGGTTATCCTTATAAACAGAAATGTACTATTTGATTTTGCTACACATGACCTGTAAAGAAGTTTCTTTTGTGTTGAGAGAATCATAAAATATCTTGTTGTTTCTTTCTTCCAATATGTTAGAAACTAAGTAGCTAAAAAAATGAGAACGCTTATGTATACCTTTCACATTTCATCTGAACATTACTATACCATTCAATAATGTCTAACTAATATTCTATTGGATTGATTAGGAGACATAGCTAAGTGATTACTGCCCATATGTATTGACTATACTTGCATTGAAAGAAAGAGTGATCCATATTTTTAATGGATGACTTGTATAGAATGCATCCTTTTGGAAAAATAGAGAAGAGTGTCACTATATTCATTAAAGAAGTTTGTTTTGTTGGCAAATCATAAAATGATTGAGGCATAAGAAGAGTTATGTTTATACTATATGAGTTTGTGCCAAGGGATAGTTTGATTGGTGTTCTTAAAAAGGGACCAACATGGTGCTTTAGAGAGAGTGCCAGAATAAGCATGCATCCACTGAATTGAGTCTTCTTTAGGATTACTAAGGACAACATTTGCAAGGAAATCAAATAACGTAGATTACGGTGATATGTAACATACCACTTGTATAGAGCATATGCCCGAACATTCAGAGGATATTCAAGAACATACCTTATGAGAATGACATGTTAGAATAATCGTATTAACTTATTATGACATCATGCATAACATAAGTATTCAAAATGATCAAATCTCCTCATTTCATTCTCAAAATAAACTTACTTACATTGTATCATTACAATTCATATCCATGTATTTACATTACATAACATTTGAGAGTTTACAACTCTATACAAAATGCTAACTTGAAATAAAAAGCTAAACAAACATATCCTACCTAGACTTCTCAGATATTAGTTGACCAGACTTTTGAGCCATTTTTGTTCTCAAAATGACAGTACTAGAATTCTACTTGATTGCTTTATAAGCTAGAACTCCTTTATACCTAAAAATCAATGTTGTAATTTTGATGAATTTGTGAACTCAGTGAGTGAACCATCATCTATGTGCTTACTCCAGTCAGAACACAAACTGAAGTATATAACCAATTTCAAGAAGTTTAACACATCATCCAGCATAAAATCCCACATCAAATTTTGTTATATTTCATTAAGTATAAGTACAATATGTTTTCAAACAATTCATAACAGTATTTTGAAACAATCCATTAATTCATCTCAATCATTCATATGATACATGTAAAGTTATGTACATGTAAATGCACATGTGATTCCAATTTCATTTTACTTTGTTATGACTGAGCATCTATTTACTGTCTCTTATCCGATGTGGACATCGAGCTCACTTCATTTTCTTTCTTGTATCTGTTATGGATACCAGTCTCATTATTAACTGAGCGTATGGCTTTTTGTGTACAATCCATGAGGTTAAAGCTCTTTTTCACGTTAGTCACTTCAGTCATAACACCTTTATCTGATCATGCATATCAATATAATGAAATGAATTAATTCATATAATAAGCTATCAATACTTTTCATTCAATGTGTTCATGTCACTTATCATATTCTTCTGACCTGAGTTCGACATTCAACATTCGGTTGAGTTTACATTCCATATTAGACATACAATTTGAAAACACTTCCATATATAGTCCTAAGTATCAAACTCCTCAGACTAACAAAGTCCGAAATCATAGCAATCATATAAGTAACCGTTCAATAACTGAAAGTTATCCTAAAACAATTTAATCACAGTGAGAAACATATAGGTTATCTCATAGTATGCTCCAAATAAGCTATGATTCGGCATTGCTTGGACGCTAACAATCGATTTGTGCGTCTAAAGTCATGCAATACACATATAGTTCACATATTGTTCAATTAAGGGAATATTCGATCATGCATATGTAAATGTGTCACGTTTATTGTATGCTTAATTGAATTTAGGGTACGTATCTTTATTGACAAATCTTGACTATTCAAACATTATAACTTGTATATAACTAGTTGCAATTAGGTCTATACCTTAAGTAAACTCGATTACTCTAAATTCATCAATCATGCATTCATCAACCTTTTCTAGCAATATACATTCACACAATTTCCCAATTCTCATTCAGTCATACCTAACACACCTTACTCATATCCTTTAGATTATATTTGCATTCACAAGAACACCTTTATTCCTTTAACAACTCATAATTTCCAGATTTAGATACATTGATATCAAGACAATCCATTCCTTAAGTTATAACATAAATTAACAACCTAAACTTATGTTGACCATAAAATTTATCTATTTGTTTTACACTCAAAAACCACAACTGAACAGGTCCTGACTCGTAGTTAAAAAGAGCAGATATCAATCCCACAGGGATTGATGCCCAAACACCTCTTAATTTAGACACAACTTTGTTTAAGAAACGAAATTACTTTTAATGAAAATAATGTAGAAAATTAAATCAAAACTAAAAGATTAATGATGAATGAAGAAAAATACCACAATTACAGAAAAGTTAGAATTAAAAAATCTAAAGACTAAATATTACTTTTTTCCCTATTTTATCTCACTCCTATTTTATCGATTGAATTGTGTCTCACCTTAGATTGTCGAACGTACTAATTACCTTTTCTCAAGGTGTAACTATTTGTCCTTAATTGAATTAATGAGAATCAATTGGATGATCACTCAAGCTACCCAATGACTCTACTGATTTAACTAGTTATTAAACTATCCTATGCGTGATCAATTGACTAGCTGAGATCCCTCTTCTAACTATTCAATTAACATGAAAATTATATGTCTATAGGTCACCAACTCTTGTTGTACAATCCCACATGCAATTCATCTAACTCACTCTCTCTATTTGTTGCAAGATGACAAATAAAATCACCAATCATCAAAGACAACTTTATTCAATTCAATAAAATAGGAGTTCTAACAAAATAGTTCAAAAGCAATCCCTAAAATTAAATCAGTTTAACATGGTCTCTATAACTTCATTAACATTCAAATAAACCATTTTACAAAGATTAGAAGAGATCAAAGTGAAATAAAATTGAATAACAAGATTCCTTCTCTTCTTTGCTAAAATTTGGAATTTTGGTGTTGATGTGCTATTTAACCCAATCTTGATGATGATCCTTATCTTCAATCCTTCCTCAAGGCTCCAAACATGTGTTCTTCACTCAAGGATGGTGTTTTTACAGAAGGGTGTCATCTCCCCTAAAGATGGAGGCTTAATTATCCTTTTATAGTCCAAAAAATCCTAAGTTTAATGAAGCCCCGCATAAGGTCTCGGATTATAATTCCCACGACCATAGGAATTTGCATGATTCCCACAGCCATGGGAATTAGTATAGATGCACTCCTCTTTGGTCTCTAGTTCAACCTCCAAGTTGATCCATCTTCCTTCCTACATAAAAACAGTCAATTCTTACCCTCAATCAACATTAAACACATAAGAACAACAATGTAAATCAAACTTAATGAAAACATACAAAATGAATCGTAAACAGTAACAATGATTAACAATTATGCAAGAAATTACATGCCAAATACCTTGAAAAACATATAGTAATGAAAACCTATCAACATCCCCACACTTAAATCTTTGCTTGTCCTCAAGCAAAATAAATACAACTAAATAATTATATCGCTTAATTTTCACAAAGATCAAAACATACAACCCCACAAATTTAAGCTAACTCAAATATCAAGTTCATGTACATATCATGACTACTTTTTCATTGGTTTACATAAGCAAACTCTACAATTGATACCATCACTTAAAGATAAGTAAAGATGCAAAAATGAATCTTCTTCACGGTTTTTGCTCATTTCCCGCAAGTGTTCAAGGGTTAGTGTTTCAATCAAACTTTCTATAGGAAACTACATTACCATAGGCTTACTAATACATTAATTCTCCTCTGCAATGATTGAATGCATAAATAGATCAAAAGGACTTGTTTAGGGTTGTAATGTGGTAAGGGTTGGGGAAAGAAGTTTAGGCATAAGCATTGGTAAAATGAAAAGGATATAAAACGGGATAACAAAACATAACTCCGAGACATACAAATATAACTAATATTCTACCCTTATTGATGCTACTCACTTGTTCTTCCTCTTTCTTTTCTTTTTTTTTCTTCTCATTTTTCATTTTTTCATTTTTCTTTCTTTTTCTTCATACATGGAATAACTATAAATCAAAAATAACATTATATCTAATGTAGTCCACAACAGAAATACACTCAAACCATCTCAATCCATCTCAGTAAAAATTTTCACACGATCCAAATTAATGTATTACTTAACATTTTACTAACCTTGTGAAAGGGTCAGATAATGAGGTTTAAAGTTTCAAAAATTTTAGGTGTTTTCAAGAAACAAATGGTTAAGGCTCAACTGGGGTAGCAAGGGATAATCAACGGATAGGTCATTTAAGCCAAAGGTTAACTTAAAAAGGGACTAGATCATCTTTATTAAGCATGCATCAGTAGACTCAAACCGATTCAAAGAAAGTTCTGAAGGTAGTAACCTAAGGAAGTAACACTCAATAAAGAAATGAAATGACTATAGATGGATTCATATGGCTCAATCCTCACTTTAGCTCAAATGAAAACTCATTATGCATCTCTACACTAAGCTTATGTAACCATCTACTTTTCATCACTCCATATGATTCACTGTCCACTCAAGTAGCTTAATCAAGTTCAAGCATGCATTCAGTCTAATCCTAACTAGCATGACAGAATCTTATAACAATATTTATCAGAGTAACTTAAGTGCAGTTCCATTGCTAACACAAACCACCATTGCTGACACAAAGCACATGATATGCCTAACATGCATCCTATTCAACACAATGCACACAACGCAATTATAAGAAGGTCAATGATACCTCCCCACACTTAAAGATCATAGTCCTCAATGTGACAAGTCAACCACCAAATGAGTGAAAATGACATTAAACCAAATAAAAATGATAACAACCCAAATGAAAGAAATTGAAACAAACAAATGATATCAAACCAAACAAAAGAAAATGAATTCAAACCAAAATAAAAGAAATTAAAACTAGAAAAAAGATATAGCACACACAAAAGATATGAAACCAAACAAACATGAAATGAAATTAAAACACACAAACAAAACAACAAAATTGAAAAATTAAAAGGGTAAGAAAAGCTTATTCAGATGGTGGTGGTGACAGTATTGGTGTAGGAGCTTCAAAATTGTTCCTATGATAGAAGTTGAGGAATCTCTTCTTCAAACTACATTGCTCCTTGTGGACTTGCCACATTTGAGTACCAAGCTCATTGAGTTGGAATGTCACACACTGCTGGCTAGAAGCTATCTGATTGAGGGTTTGTAGGAATTGGTTGACCATCGCAGGTGCACTTGGTTCTATTTCTACTGCTTCCTCCTCTGGCTTCGAAGCTACTCGGGATGTGGAAGGTCAAGATGCAGATGTACTGATGCTTATCCTATTCTTCACTATAGCAAGCATCTGAGGATTATGGAGTTCCATAAAATGGACTTCCATAATCTAGAGGCACCTTAAATATGATATGTCAAATATAGCGTGTGGAATTATATGCACCTCTTCCACATTGAGATTATAATAGTGAGCTAAAGAAGTAACAATATGTCCTATTCCAAAATATGAACTCTTTTTATTGATAAAACTTACTATTGATCGAAGAATTCTAAAAGACTTGGTGCTTTTAACTTTTCGATCCATGCACCATAAGAAAAAAAGTTCTTTGGTAGAACATTTACTACTTTTAGTTTTGTTAAATAAAGTTAAACATATAAATTTATGCAACAACCAATGTTCGGCACTACAAATTAAAGAATTCAGTGCATTGCGTGAGTCAAAATTTTCTTCCCCTATTAAAGTTTTCCAATATGAATCAACATTAAAGTCAGTGTGATTTTCTAAAATTTTTGTATTTTACAAATTGAAGAGATGACGTATGACATTATAATCCAATTTATACACAGTACCGAATAACTTGAACCAAAAGACGTCAATTTTAAAGGTATAACAGATAGTAGGGAAAAACTCAATGGTCATTATAGGATGGATAGGCATGCCACACTGGATGAACCTATTCCAACTTATGTTTTCAGCTGTTGCTCAATCTTTGGGCCTCACTCCTATGTTTTCTAACACTTCAAAATCAAAATACCTAGGAGTGATTATTACTCTAGCCTTAAATTCAGGGAAGCATGTACCTTCTTCTTCGATTAAATTGGAAATGGAGAGCAGTAAGTTACTACTAAATCGCTCTGGCCTTTACTGGAAACTTAACAACAGACTTTGTCAGTCAGTTTCTGAGCCTTCATCTTCTTTAGTGCCATTGTAAGAGGAAAATCTACAAAAGTGGGAAAAAGAGTGAAATTCGAGTTTTTATAGGGAGAGAGCAAAATCTTACCCAAATCTTTGTGTTTTTGAATGATTAATGCATGAAAAGATTAAAGGATTGTAAATTAATGAGAATAGATGAAGAAAATACCAAGAATCTAAAGGAAAATTGAATAGTCTTAAAGAGTGGGTCGAGAGAGGAGTGAAAAATGTTAAGGTGGATTAAAGAAGAAAATGGGAGGGAAGTTTGAGTTTCCCTGCAAAAGGGAATTCCCACACTCATAGGAATTTCCACAATTCCCACGTTCGTGGGATTACTCTCTAGAAACTTTCTAGAGAAAATTCTCATGCCCGTGGGAATCAGCATAATTCCTACAAATGTGAGTTTTCTCTCTAGAAACTTTCTGGAGAGATTTCCCATGCCTGCGGGAATTACTATAATTCCCACGAACGTGGGAATTGGTGATCCTCACAGTTTCAGACCTTCTTCCAAGCTTATATGTATTCTCCATGATCCCAAAACCTATAAACACATCAAGATAATGTCATCAACAAGAAATTTGAAAAGAAAACAAATTGAAATTTAAATAAAATCAACATAAACATCAATCAAGTCCAATTCAAACATAATCATAACTATGGAATCAATTGAATAAATAAACAAAAACAATCAAAAAGAAATAGAGTTCCATGGGTTGCCTTCCATACAGAGCTTCTTTTAACATCAGTAGCTGGACTATCCATCCTTGGAAACTCATCCAGGATCAATTATAAGTAGCTAGCTCCCACCTTTTTCATTCAACATTGATTTTGTAGCCTGTAAGTAAGCTAAAAAATTATAAAATGAATAGAAGTACAATATTGGTGAAGTTAAGAAAACTACTTAATTTCATCAATACCTTTTCATTAACAAGTAGTCAATAAAATAGAGAATAGCGAAACTCCCTGAATCATCCATTGAATCCAACAGTTTGTACTGTACGGAGGTGAGTTGCTCTCTTTCTTCCTTAATCACCTTCATCTCCTTTGCTTCTTCCACTTCACGAGTAGAGACTTTCATAACTTCTTCAAAATCGATGTCTATTGTCATTTATTCTTCATCCATTTATTTTATTGATAGAATTATGTCTCACCCTAAATTGCCGAATGTACTAGTTAGACTATGATTCCCACGTCCACGAATGTGGGAATTGGAGACATATTCACTTTTCTATTCTTCTCCTCTTTGTTCTTTTTTTCAACCTCCAAGTTGATCCCTCTTCTTTCCTACATACAAAATAGTTAATTCTTACCCTCAATTAACATCAAACACACAAGAACAATAATAGAAATCAAAATTAATGAAAACATAAAAAATGAATCCTAAACTACAACAATGATCAACAATTATTAAAGAAAACACATGCCAAATACCAAGAAAAACATATACTACTACACACCTATCAGCTTATCAACCCTTTGCCAATTAATCAAGCAACTATCTAAGTTCATTTCAAGCCCTAATAAAATCCAAATGAACCAAAGTAAAGTAACTTATCCTCATATGGTTCAACAATTACACAATACATAAAATTTTCATTTCAAAGCATTGCCCACGATCATGCGAATGAGCTAATGCAACTGTCCACGATCGTGGGATGAGTGAACCAAATGTGCACTCTCTATTTTCCTTCAATTTCTCTATGTTTTAGCACCTTCACACCAAATTCAAAACATCGTCATATTAGTCCATTAATTATATCTCAATTATGTCTTAATTATACTTAAATTCCTCCTCGTCAATTTGATCTCCAATTCCAACTCAAAATCGTTCAATTGGAAGCTCATAAACTATTTATCTTTCATGTATACAAAAATAAAACAAAAACTTTCATTCACTTAATCTCATCTTATATGTGGTCATAGTTTCTTTTTATAAAAAAAATTCAAGAACACTTCACTAGTACCTTTTTCTAGCATAAATTCACCTTCATTTAAACTTAAAATCCCAATCTAAATCATCCATATAGCAACCTATAACCTACGGTCCCCATGCATAAAAAAAACTGAAAAGTATCCAGTTCATGTATCATTTTCCAACACACTTCATTTTTAACATCACATGCAATCAATCCCAATTCAATCATCATGAAGTTTCTATTACAACATGCCACATAGATCAATACTTTGCTTACTTGTTTAGCTCAAGTTACACCTCAATTCATCAAGTCTACGTTGCCTTATATGCATGCAAGATCATCTCAAATGCAAGGTGGGAATTGGATGGGTTTTCAGCAAGGATAAAAGAAAATAGCAAAAACAACAATGTTCTAGTTCTATAATTACCTTGTGAATGGTGAAAGCAAGGATTTTTGGTATGGAAATTGGACACAAAGTTAAGAAAAACACAAGGATGTGAGGGTATGGTGTTTCAGTGGTGAAAGGAAAGGAGAAGAAACTGTCCTTATAATAATTTAACTCATTAGGTGCTAGGTGTCACCATTTCATAATGACATTTGTCACCTATCCATGCATTCCATTTGTCTCATATATAAGCTGCCAAATGTCACCAATGTCCTAGGCCATTTGTCAATCAATCACTGTTGTCATTTGTCACTTAATTCCCTATTCTGAATGTCACTCAATTCTACTGCCATTTGTAATTTATTTCATAGGCTTAGTCATCCTAAATTTTCATGTGACAATTTGACATTTTTCCTAAAATAAATGCACATTTTAATTCATCATTTTTCTAATTGTAACAATTAATTCCAAATTTACTAATTATAATCCACCAAACTAAAATTTAAGACATAAGCAATACACAAGTCTCACCATGATCATTTTAAACCTTTCATAACCTGGAATATGTCAATTGAGTGCACATGCAATCTTGGAAATGTTTACTAAATCATAATTGATGTGTGTATGCAAATAGTATGCATGTGAATGAAATGCACTTCACAAATTCTCAAATGATATGGCTCAATAGTCTAAGATTGTAACCCTTAGTAAGTTTTGGAGCCTAGGCTATTACATGATAAGTCAGGAAGAGTCATAATGGGAATGGCTTTAACAACTGTAATATTGTGGGATAAAGTTCTTTGTAAGGGTGTTACTTTAATTATAGCTACTAGATGAGTTTAGTGATCATGCCAAAAGGAGGTGATTTTACCATTATTTACTATATATTTACAAGATTCTCTAATAATAACCCTTAGCTTAAGTAAGGAATTCATAAGTGGTGAGGCATTAATTGGAATTTTGGTATAAATGCACCCATTTGACCATAAAGATTGTTTATATGATAGTAATCTCTAAAGTCTCTTTGTAAGAAGGACATAATTGAGCATTTTGATCTGAAAAACACTTAATCCCCCAAGTTTCTTAGGCTTGCATGCCTTAAAATAGCTGACTAGATAGTTGCCTCTAACATTTGCATTTTAGAGAAAGTCTATCTTAATTTACTACTTTAGGAAGTATAATGTATGAAGCTTAATAGTTACTAAGTAAGGAGACAATAAAGTTTATCAATTGACATTTGCCTACTAAGGATAGAATTTTAGAGATTTAGTTCTATATTCTATTCTTAATTTTGTCCATGAGAGGTTTAAAGTCAGAGAAAATAGACTTGATAGAGGAGACACAACAAGTAAGCTAGACTTTTCATTATTGATAGCTAGACTACAAATCTTTTTTAAAATTTTGCAGACTTTTGATATTTTTAAGATTAGTTTAATATATGCTTTAGCAAAGATAAAAACATCCTCATAAAAAAACTAAGGCTAACAATGTTAAGTTTCTTACATTTGGAACAAAATTTGAAGCATAAACTCCTTATAATAGTTCTTTTAAGGAGTCTTATGAGAACTTCAGATACCAAGGAGAATGGATAAGGGAAAATTGGATCTGCTTGTTTGATACCTTAACTTGTAATAATAGGACTAGTAGGTTATCTATAATCAGAATTCTATAGGAGACTAAAGTGATACATTGAGACACCCATTTAATGAAGATATTTATAAAGCCAAATTCCCTTAGGGGTTTCAAGATGAAACTACAATCAACTGACTTATAACCTTTCTTAAAATCAATTTTGAAAGCACAATTTTTGTAATTTATTTCTCCTATTGTGTTGCTTGAATAGCTTTTATGTTAGAGTTATGTTGCCTTGTATTCTTCTCTTAGGAATATATGCACATTGTGTGGGATCAATTAGATTAGGAAGAATGGATTTTAGTCTCTCTCCAATCACCTTGGATATTATTTTATATAACAAAAGTAGGCTTAAAGTCTCAAACTTTGAGACTTATGTGCCTTGCCTTTAGGAATCAAGGTGACGAATGTGTTCTTAAGCTCTTTGACAAGTTTTTTATGGAAAAACTTCTGAACTACTTCAACTATTGTATTCCTTATGATGCTCCAATGTTTTCTGAAAAAATGTTGAAACCATCAAAACTAGGAGCTTTACATTGAGTTAGACATTTGATGGAATTTTCAATCTCAATTATTGAGGCAAGTAGAGCAAGAGCTTTGATTTCACTTACATTTAGTTTGTTCTAGACAATTTTTCTAAAAGTATAATTGATGATATAACTAAGGAGCAAATCCTTGGTAGTTGAGTGAAATAATTTTAAGCTTCAGATATAAATTAAGATTGAACACTAAGCAGGGTTACATTTTACGTTAAAGTTACTATTCTGTTGGAACCCTTCATTATTAACACAGATTTATAGAGTTCTATCTCCATCGTATAAATATTTGATTCTAGATCTCTATTTCTAGAGTTAGTAGTGAAAATCAATAGCTTGAAAGTAACCTTTCAAGGCATGTTTTTTTTTACTTCTTGGAGAGACACGTTGGTGTAGTCGAGGTATAGGTTATGATGCGCTCTTTCAAAATTATATTTTGTAGTGTTTAAGAGATGAGGAAGGCTTCTAACATTGACTTCATGGAATGAATTGATTTCCTTATAAATGCAGCTCAATTTCCTTGAACATTGAAATTGATTGGTGTCACTGAACTAAGGAATGAGCCCTCTCTTAACATCATCCTTGAAACCTAGAATCTTCATCAATAAGTTGATAAAATAAATGTTTGATATGTGGTTAAACTGAATCAATATACATAATAACTAGAGAATGACCAGAAAGATTAGGGTTAGAAACGAACGTTTTTGAATTAGAAAATTGCTACAACCATAAGAGATTGGAAAGGTCTCTGTCCAATTTCTTTCTCAAGATGGTATTGTCCTTGTGCTACTTACTCTAAGTAATGAAGTTACCCTTATTATGTAAGTAGTTACTTCAAATTTTTTAACCAATTTTTCAGATCATCATATAAGGCTTACTAGAATAATGACCATCTACCTCATCAGGCATAATTATAAAGTTGAAATCTCCTTACAATAGCCATGGGGTACTAAGGCCTTGGTAAATTTTAGGGTTTCTTCTATAAGACATTAGTTGAGAGTTGTAATTGGTATTATAGGTAACAAAAATGTCTATAGGTATATTCAGCCTTTTAGGTTTAATGTTCAAATGAAAAAATTGATCATAAACAACAAAATTGATCACCTTTATTTTATCATTATTGTACAGGACTAGCATTCTCCTATTTAGGTTAGATTAGCGATTAGAAATGGCTTTCCAACTCGTAGGAAACATGGATAAAACATTACAATGATTCTTTTTCAATCAAGTTTGTAAAATTTCTAGAAAATGAGTTTATTCTAAGTAGAGATTATCATGCTTTTAAAGAAGAAGATTGAATCTTCTTTGTGTCTAATATCCTTCTGATGATAACTTACAAATTGTGTTTAGGAGCTGAAACTTTACTGGTGTGACTATTTTCCTCTTTGCTGGCGTTTTTACCAGATATGAGGTTCAAATTTGGAGTATGAGTTGTAATATTAAGATCTTGAACTTGATCTTGTTTAGATCTTGAACTTGATCTTGTTTACTGAGATTGAAGTTCAATGAATTAATGAAATTGAGGTTTATGATAGTCATATCATTAGTAAAATTGCAGATTAATGGAGTGATCTTAGATTTATGCTTTAATTGTAGGACTATCTATAATCTCTAAGTTTGGATTTGCTTCTAAAAGGGTTGGATTGGAGTTTTGAGCTACTATATAAGATTTTTCTTCCTCCTACTCCAAAAATCCTTCCTCTTACATGAGTTCCTAGTAATTAGCTATTTTGAACATTTTTCTTATTGGCAACCAGTTTTTCTTAAGTTTCAAGTTAGGAGGCTTTAAAGCTTATGTAATTTTAATCTTATCCTCAATATGTTGTAGGTTGTCATTGAATTTCATAATTAAGGCCTCCTTAGAAAGGTCTACCAATGTATCAACTGTAATACAAAAATTGGCAAAGTTTATTTTTTTGATTTTAGATGTGGCTTGATCAAGGCATAAAGTTCTTCCAATGAAGGTTGCCAAGGAACTCAGGCTTTTAATTATCCAGTATTCAAGAGGAATGTCATGAATACAAATCTATAAAGGAATGCTAGTTAGTTTGGTTTCCTCAAATTTAACTCTACATCTCCAAGGCTGAACTAGAAATGGTTTCTTGCTAATATGCCAAAGTCTTGCTTTGATTACATCTGACACAAATTTAAAAGAGTTAAACCAAAAGAAAAATATGTCATCATTATTGAATCTTATATCAAGGAGGCCAAGCTACTTCTATTTGTCAGTAGCCTAAGTTTTCGTTGCTAGGAAAGGCACTCTCTTGTCCAAGAACAAACCAACAATGGTGGACTTTCATTTATTAACTCTAGCCTAAAGAATGGAGATAAGTGGATACACAACATGGCAATCTAGAGTAAAATTAGGATGGTTGATCAACGGTTTACATACGCTAAGTTTTAATATTTATAACCTCAATATTTCTACAAGCGGACGAGTCATTCGCTTAGCTTGGAATTTTTATAGGCATTAAATCTTAGCACATCCAACGCATCTAGGTGTAACAGTCTCTTTCCTCTTACCAGCTTCCAATCCATGTTCAATTTCTTGATTGCCTAATAAGCTTTACGCTCCAACTCCAATGGTAGGTGGCAAGCTTTTCCATACATAGGTCGGTATGGTACGGTGGCTATGGGGTTTTAAAAGCTACACTATAATCCTACAATGCGTCATCCAACCTCGAGGCCCAATCCTTCCTTGAAGTGCTCATTGTCTTCTCTAAAAATTTTTTGCTCTTTATTCACCACCTCGACTTGGCCACTAGTTTGGGGTGGTATAGGGTAGCCACTCTATGATAAACATTGTATCTGTTCAGAAGGGTCTTGAATGGTTTGTTTCAAAACTTACTCCCCCCATCATTTATAATCACTCTCGGCACCCCAAATCTAGTGAAAATCTTCTTAATAAACTTTTGAACCACCTTGCCATCATTAGTCGGAGTAGCAATTGCCTCAACCCATTTAGAAACATAGTCAACTCCAACTAATATATATGTGTTACCATTAGAGGATGGGAATGGTCTTATGAAATCTAAGCCCTACATATCAAATACCTCCACCTCTATTATGTTTGAAAGTGGCATTTCATCTTTCTTTGATATGTTACCCACTCATTGACATATAATGCATTTGAACACAAAATCTCAAGCATCCTTAAAAAATGTCGGACAATAGGACCCGCATTTTAAGATTTATACAGCAGTCTTGTCAGCTCCATAATGCCCTGCATACAATGACCTATAACATTGCATTAAGATTTTTGGAATTTCGTATTTAAGGACACATCTATAAATTAAACTATCAACACGGGTCTTATAACGCATAAGTTCATCCCAAATATAATGAGAGCATTGAAATAGGAAGTGCTACCTTTGTTGCTATGACAACTTGGTCGAAAGAATACCACCTAAAAGGTAATTTGTAATATTTGTAAACCAAGGAAGGAAAGGGTTATCTACCATCATTAAAGTCTCGTCAGGAAATCTTTTCTTAATTTCCTCTTCCTCTTTATGATGTTCTCCTTCAAGTCTCGACAAATGGTCCATTACGACATTTTTTACTCCCTTTTTGTCTTTAATTTCAATGTTAAATTCTAGAAGCAAGAGTACCCACTAGATGAGCCTATACTTGGCCTCCTTCTTAATGAAAAGGTAACGTAGTGCTACATGGTCTGTGAAAACAATAACTTCTGAGCCTAAAAGATAGGAAGTGAATTTTGAAGTTTAAAAGATAGGAAGTGAATTTTTAACAAGAAAATACCACTGCAAGCAGTTCCTTCTCAGTAGTTTTCTAATTTAACTGTGCTCCTGTCAACATCTTACTTATGTAATAGATAGCCTACAACCTCTTCTCCTTCTACTATCCAAGTACACATCCAATAATATGGTCGCTTACATCACCCATGATCTCAAAAGGAAGAGACCAATCCTGCGACATAAGAATTGGTTTTGTTATGAGTGCCTTCTTTAACCTGTTAAAAGAATCTAAATGATCATTATCAAAAACAAAAAGCACATCTTTAACCAGTAGATGAGTTAAGGGTCTTGCAAGAAGAGAAAAATCTTTTTATGAATCATTTGCAGAACCCGGCATGACCAAGAAAAGCTCAGATACCCTTAATATTGGTGGGAGGTAGTAACTTTTCAGTTACTTCTGTTTTAGCATGCTCTACTTCAATCCCCTCGTATGAAATTTTATGGCCTAATACAATTCCCTTTTAGACCATAAAATGACATTTCTCCCAATTTAAAACTAAATTAGACTCCTTACATCTTTGAAACTCTTTGTCTCAATTAAGTAAACAATAATCAAAAGAATCTCCAAAGATAGAAAAATCATCCATAAAAAAATCATCCATAAACACTTCCATAAAGTTTTCATTCATATCTACAAATATGGTCATCATATACCTTTGAAATGTGGTAAGTGCACTACTTAAACCAAAAGACATCCTCTGATAAGCAAGCATCCTATAAGGACAGGTGAAAGTGGTCTTCTCTTGATCTTCCGAGTATATAAATATTTGATTATACCTTGAATACCCATTAAGAAAGCAATAAAAAGAATGACCAGCTACTCTCTCAATCATTTGATCCTCAAAAGGTAAAGGGAAATATCCTTCTTGGTGGCCAAATATAGCTTCCTATAGTCAATATATAATCGCGAACCTGTGAAAGTCCTTATGGAAATCTTTTCACCTTTTTCATTCTTTATCACCGTCATGCCTCCTTTCTTCGACACACACTGTACTGGACTCACCGACTCACTATCTAAAATAGGGTAAATAATTCTTATATCCAAAAGTTTCACCACTTCCTTCTTCACAATATCTTACTTATTTGGATTTAACCTTCTCTATCTTTCTCTCACAGTTCTTCATCCTTATTCTACGTTAAATCTATACATCACTATATTGGGGCTAATCCCCCTAATGTCAAAAATTTTCCACCCTATAATTCTCATCCTCTTCCTAATGATCTCCACCACTTTCTCTTCTTACTCATAATTTGATTCATTAGAGATAATGATGGGTAAGGTTTGTTTCTTCCCTTAAAAAGTGTATCTTAAATGATAAAATAAGGGTTTAAGCTCTAAAGAGTGTAGCTCAATAATAGAGCTCTCTAATTTCTCTATGTCAACTTCCTCATATGATTCCTCTTCTTTCACATTCTCATCCTTGTGCACTTCAGTCACTTCATCGACTTCCTCTTTAATCTCCTTCACACACTCACCTACGACATCAATTTTCATATACACATTTCCATCCATTAGTTTCTTCAAAGACTTTGTCATATTAAACTCAACCTATTTATTACCAATTCTTAACACAAGTTTCCCTTCATGTACATCAACTAACGCCCTACTAGTATTCATAAAGGGACTACCTAAAATCAATGGACAATTCTTATCAGCTTCAAAATCCAACACAACAAAATCAACAAGAATTATAAATTTGTCTACTTTTATTAATATGTCTTCCACAACTCCAAATAACCTTTTTATAGATTGATCCGCAGGTTGAATTAGCATGGAAGTTGGCTTGAACTCTCCTAATCCCAGGTTCCTAAAAATAGACAAAGGCATCAAATTAATACTTGCACCTAAATCACAAAAACATTTACAAAATTCAAAATCACCAACAACACATGGAATAGTGAAACTCCCTGGATCTTGTAATTTTGAAGGCATTTGACTTGATATGGTGGAACTACAGTTCTTTGTCAACGTTATCATCTAATTATGTTCCAAGTGTATTTATGAGTGAGTATATCCTTCAAAAACTTCGCATACTTGGGCATGCACTCCAACACTTCCACCAATGACAAATTAATTTGTAGCGTCTTTAGTTTCTCCAAAAACTTGGAAAACTAAGTGTCCACCTACTATTACTTCACTCTCTGTGGATACGGAAGTTGAGGCTTGTATGGCGGTGGTGCTGTATAAGGCCTTTCTTCTTCCTTTTATTCTTCTACTACCTTACCTTTTTCTTTTTCTTGGTTGTCCTTTTTGACACTTGGTTTTTCCAGCTGCTTACCATTTTGGAGTGTAATAGCTTTGAGTTGCTCCCTTAGAATGGCTTCATTATTGCTCAATAAGCTACCTGTACTTCTAGGAAATAAACTATTAATAAGTTGACTTACTTGAACCTCCACGTTATGGATCGATGAGGCATGTTTCTTCACAATTTGATAAAACTTTGCCTCCATCCTTTTTTAGCTTTCCTCCTAACTAGCTAGAATTCTCTTCTAATTCTCATCTTAAGCTATCAATTAATGTGGAACCAAAAATATCCGTAAACTTGTCAATTTTGCTTTCTATGGATTCAAGTCAATCTTGTTGAAATTTTAGAGGTCTTTATCATCTTGATTGGCTACCTGCATGCATTGTTATTGTCCCAAGAAAAATTCAGGTGGTTTATCCACCTCAGATTAAAAGTATTGGAATAAGAGTTATTACCTTTCTGCAGCTACCTAAGGTAACTTACCTATTCAACACCACCAACTCCTAGTAGAAAACACTCCACTGACCCATGTTTGTTCTACTCATATAGCTCACATTGTGCTTAAATCACCTTAATTGCAGAGGTAGATGCTCCTTGCATATTGTTTAGCTACTTTGTAAGAGTTGTAATTTGAGCCTACAAAGTAGTAACCGATTTAATAGGTATCATACCTTTTTGATCTTTATGTCCTTATCTGCTCCTCTCGCTATACCACATACAGTTGTTGCTTGCCAAATCCTCTAAAAGATCATAAGTTGCTTCCACAATCTTCCTTATCAATGAACCTCTAGTTGCTGCATTGATGGTTCCTCTCGTGCTCGAACTCACTCTATTGTAGAACATTTGTATTAGGAACTCCCTTGGAAGCTTATGATGGGGACAGCTCCTTTGAAATTCCTTTATCTCTCCCAAGATTGATAGAGAGATTTCGCTATCGTTTTGTTGGAAATTTGTAATCTCTTCAATAATTCTCATCGTTTTGGTCAATGAAAACTACTTGGTGAGGAATATTTGGGCAAGCTGCACCTAAGTAGTATTTTGTCTCACATTTAGCGCGTCATCAGACATTCCATTGACCTTAAACGTGTCAAAATTCTCTAAAAAATTGGCGATGTGGGCGTTCAGATCCTTGATGGATAATCCGTAGAACTGCACACTATTTTGCAAAATGCTGATAAGTGCTAGCTTTACCTTGAAATTGTTCACTTGAATCATTGGTCTCACCACTCCTTGAGGACTGAATCATGGCCTTATGAAATCCATCAATGTCCTTTTTAGTCCTCCTTGCTCTCCTCTTTCAGTGATATCTCTCAGTGGGGAATTTAGATGCTTCGCCTATCTTAACTCTTTTTCATGTCTCTTGATGTCGGGAAACTCATCTTTACTAACTTCTTTTGCTCTTTGCATGCCTTATATTCATGTACCTCCAATTACATAAGGAAAGGTATCAAAAACTCTTAAAGCAAAGTAATCTAAATCAAACAAGATGCTAAACAATCAATCCCTGGCAACGACACTAAAAGCTTGTTGAGAGTGTAATCTATGCAAAACAATCTACTCGTTTTACCCTCAAAAACTACAAGTCTATGAGTTTTGACTTGTAGTTAAAAAGTTGATATCGATCCCACAGGGTTGATGCCCAGACACTACTTAATTTAGATAAAGCATTTAAGAAAGAAATTTTTTTAATGGAACTAATCTGGAAAATTAAATTAGAATAAACAATAGACAAAACTAAGATGCAGAAAATTAGAATAAAAAATTTAAAGATTAGAGATAACTTTCTCCCTATTTTGTCTCCATCCTATTTTATTAATTGAATTATTTCTCACCCAAGATTTCTGAATGCATTAACTACCCTCTCTTAACATGTAATTAATTTTCCTTAATTAAATTAAATGAAATCAATTGGACAATCTCTCAACCTACCCAATCACTCCACCAATTTAATTAGTTATTAAACTATCCTATAGGTGATCAATTGACCTAGCCGAGATCTCTCTTCTAATTAATCAATTAACATGATGATTATACGTCTGTAGATTACCAAATCATATTGTAAAATCTTACACAAATAATCTTACTCACTCTCCTGATTTATTGTAAGAGACAAAAATAATCAACAATCATCAAAGACAACTTCATTCAATTTAGTAAAATAGGAGTTTTAACAAAATAGGTCAAAAGCAAACCCTAAAACTAACTCAGTCAATAATGGTCTCCATAACATCATTAACATTCAAATAAACCATTTTAGAAAGATTAGAAGAGATAAAATTGAAAGAAAATTGAATAAAGAAACTCCTCCTCTTCTTTGCCAAAATCTGGAATTCTTGATGTTGATGTGCTATTTTCCTAATCTTGATGATAATCCTTGACTTCAATCCTTCCTCAAGACTTATGTTCTTCACTCAAGGAGGCTCTCTTTTATAGAGGGTCTTCGTCCTTTCCGCTATGGAGGCTTAATTATCTTTTTAAGTTCCCAAAACCCTAAGTTTAAGTGAGTCTTACATAATCTTTTGGATTATATTTCCCTTAATCATGGGAATTAGCAGCAAAATGTCTCGTCTTCTCTTCTCCGCTTCGATCTCTAGCTCACTGATTGAGCCCAAGTTTATTATCTAAATTGGCAACACTTTTATAGCCTTTACTATGCTTTTCGACTCCTAATTTTTGATTTTGTGCTCAAATTAATTCTTGAGTGTGCACTTCTATTTAATGCAATTTGATAGTAAAAATTGTCACAATCGGTATTAATTGCGTCTCTTAAGTTTTCTAAGAACAATTGATACTGCAAATTTTTATTTTTTTTCTTGTAGGATGCTCAAGGAGAAGGAAGTCAATATGTTGAATTGAAGTCACTAGGAGATAGCCTTCGGGAGAAGAACGTCGTGGCGAGCCCATATGTCGTCGCAGCGAAGAACGAATAATAGCCGAAACTTGCGGGGAAAGCTCGCTGCGGTGAATATTAATTCCCATGCCGCGGTGAAGGGTCTAGGAAAGATTCAATGCCGCAGTGAGCCCATCTGTCGCAGCAGCGAAACGTCAAAAACCGACCATATTTGGAAAATTCTCTTACTGTTCCAACCCGACCCGCGACCCTACATTTAAAAACATGCCAAATTAGGTCATTGGGGCAAGGACAGGGAGAGAGGAAAGATAGAAAACACATTTGGGGGGGAGAGCCGATAGAAACACTCGACATTTTCACCCTCGACCTTCATCCTTCACCGATCTTCTTCACTTCTCGTCATTTCTCTCACCTGGTTGTTGCTGCCATGGATGCTGACAGAGTGCTTACAGTAGTGAGTGCTCTCGAAGTGATGCTCGGCTGAACACCATTTCCTCTTGAAGATGTAGCGATGGCTTGAGTTCTATGGGCTTCAAAAAGGAGTTGTTTTACATTGTCAAGTTTGATTACATTGTTATAGATTCCTGAGTTAAGGTTTATGCCTTGTAGTTAGACTTTTCTTGATTAGAGTTTAATGAAGAGTTGAACAATGCACTGTGTTATGGATTTGTTTACATAGAACTTGGATGCTCAATATATGAAGTTTCATAAACGTCTTTTTGGTGATTGTGTTAATGCTCTTTTATCTACCTAGTTGTGTTTGATATTGAGATTATGCTTGATCCAAATTGACCACTTGCATTAACTTGTCCATTACACACACTAAGATGTATTCAACAAGGTTTTAAGAAATGGAGTTCATTGATTAAAACCCTGGACTTAAAGAGTTCTTTAAGGTTTATCATTCGGAAACTCAGTGAACTTTGCTCCCAAAGATTTATTTAGAGCCATGATAGCCAAAGCTCATTTTCAAGAGGATTTCCTCACATTTGATCATTGTTTGAATTTTAATTTTCCTTTTTCCCAAAAATCCAAAAAATACTTTTTTTTACATACTTTTCTTTTACTTAGTTCAAGTCTTTTAATTTAGTCAAGACAATCCAAAACCCAAATTTAGTTTGCATTTCCTGACAATTAAGCTAGCTTAGATCATTTGCTATAGGTTCCAATTAAGGGAGACGACCCGGGGTTGCACTATATATTGCAATCCTTAGAATTGATTCTTTTGATTCGGTTTCCAAGGGAGTAATTAAAAGACTCAACACACAGCCGATCAAAATGGCACCGTTACCGGGGAACCAAGCAATTGGTTTTTTTTAAGATAGCCGTTGTCATCTTTGTTTGTAGTTGATCATAGGAATCTTTTCCTTTAGATTTCATTTTTGGATAGTTTGATTTCATACTTTTCCATAATATAGTTTTTAATTTTTCTTTGCATAGCATACATTTTGAAAACAAGAACAAAAGCATCATACTTAGCGTCTTTCACACATACCATCTTCATACATACTTTTACACATCATACACTCACTTCCTTCACATTTCACCTTTTATTTGACTTTGTGTTCTTGTGAGTAAGTTTTGTTACGATTTCTTTTCCTTTGAATTGTTTTTTGTTGCATGCCCCGGATAGGTAGACTTGTTCCTTTCCAACCTAAAATTGAAAGACGCTTAAGGAAGATTAGAAAAGAGAGGAAAGAATAAGAAAGAAGAGGGATAGTTATGGAAGAGGAGTCAAATCAACCTATTAGTGAGAGTGAGTCGAGAGAAAGAGTGATCATGGCTGAGAACCCCGCTTCTATACAAAATCCTAACTTTCATGCTAACCAACCTAGAAATGGTGATAATGGAGGAAATAGAGATCATAAGAGAGTTGGAGAGAACAATGGAAATCAGATACGGAGACTCATTAGGGAGGCAACAACCTCTGATGTGAATTATGATCCATTTACTATTGGTTGCCCTAATTTTGATGTTAACTTTGAAGTGAAAGGATTACTTATTAATTGTCTTCCTAAATTTAATGGTTTGGCAGGAGAGGATCCCTATATGCACTTACAATCCTTGTCTATGTTCTGTTAGAGTATGAAGCTAGTGGGAGCTTCATTAGACCAAGTTCTATGGAAGGTTTTTCATTTGTCCCTAGAAGGAAAGGCACTGGAGTGGTACATGAGCCTTCCAAGACTTATGGCCAATGCCTACCATAGCTGGACCAATTTGAGGAAAGCTTTCTTGGAAAAGTATTTTCTAGCTTCTAGGACTTCATCGATGAGGAAAGAAATTTATTCAGTAAGGCAAGATTATGATGAGTCTCTGTATGATTATTGGAATCACTTCTAAGACTTACTGTCCAGATGCCCCCATCACCAAATACCTGATGAGCAGTTAGTGCAGTACTTTTATGATGGTTTGAAAAGTCAA
>JAOSBN010082017.1:0-12437 GCA_027563595.1 Erythroxylum suave | reverse complement strand
AATCAAAAGCAACAATGGAAAATTAAAACATAACAAGAAGATTGAAATTTCGAAGGAAAAGTGATCTTGTATTGAAGGTTTTTTGGTTTTTTTCATACATCTCTCTGCTGGAAAAGTAAAACATGAGCTTCATGTATGCTCTCTGCATCTGATACAATTTTCTAATAGCTGGAAAGTAAAAACAAGAACTGATGGTAAAAGCTAGTCTAGTACATGTATTTCTTCATTTGGCAAAACACAAAAGCAGCAAATTTGTCTTCTTTGCAAAAACAGAAATCTGAAATCTTCAACAGCCTTTAATGCTTCAGCCGACAAAATCCTGACATCCAAATCTGATTGTCAGGCCATGAGTTGAAATGCTTGATGTATGGACCAGCTGCCTTTGTTTTGCTTAACTCTAATAACTCTTGATTATGCTAATTAACCTAACTTGATTTGCTTCACCTTTTTTCCATTTTTCCTTCTCCGCATCTCTTCTTCCAATTTTCTTCTTGCTGCAAAATCTGTTTTTCTTAATCTGCACATTTGCTTCAATTTCCTTCAAATTCCTTCAACTCCTTCCCTTCTTGATCTTCAAATTCCAGAACTTTGTTTCTTGAGTACATAGCCTTCTGAATAATCCCCAAAATCAGTAGCCCAATTTTTCTGATGAGTCTTGGAGGCTTCAACCTGAAATTCACCTTCCTTTTCTTCTTCAATTTAATTGCCATTACAAGAACTTCAGCTAGCTTCAACATAGCAGGTTTTACAAAACAATTCATTCCAACAGAGTGAGCTAAGAATCCATGAGAGAGTACAGGCTACCGAGCAAAACTTGGGAGTTGTAACCAATGGTAATGATTTGTCGATGCGGGAGCCGGTGGTCGGAGAATCTGTTTGTCAGCGTCAACAGTCCGAAGTTTCGTCGGATGGCGAGTTGGGGATTGGAGAGAGAGGGCTCTCTCCTCTGTATACTTTTGAATTTGTCCTTTTTGTATTCTTCAATTTAATGACAATTTTTTATTTAATAACTAAATTTTAAAAACATATCTATTAAATATCACATAGATTTTTATTTGAGTAAAATTTAAAAAGTTAGTTATTAAATTAAAATTTTAAAATTTAATAATAAATTTTTATCTAAAAAATTAAACATTATTTAATCTATTACTTTTTATTTACATGTTCATGAATGCTATATACAGGAATAGCTAAGTAATTGGGTTTAAATAGCAAAATAATTGGGTTTCAACAGTTTGGCCCAATTTTGTCCGATTTGTTGGAATACGAAAATAGCCGGTCCAATTTGCTTAGAAGCATTTGGTTCTATTTTTATTTTTAGTTTATCATTGATAATAATTAAATATTAGATAAAATTTAATGATAAATTTTTTTAATTAATTAAAATTTTTAATTTCTTTTATAATATATATTAATAATTATTAACAAAAATAATTTATTTTATTAAAATGAATAATTTTAAATTAAATTTTATTTATAAATTACTATTTAATTTAAATATGTTTTACTTATTAAACTAAAATTTATATATTTTCAAGATATTTTAAATTTAATTATATTTATTAATAATTATTAATTTAATTTAATTAAAACTTAAATGAAAATAATTATTTATATCCGTTAAGGAATACGTTTGTGCAAGGAAGGCACAAGCGATAAAAGAACTTAAATGTCTATTAAGAGAAAAAGTATGAAATACCAAAGCAAGCTTTGTCGAGGGCTAAATAGGAAGTAGAGAGGATTCAATCTGAACTTTATAAGGACCTTACAGATGTAACTCTATAAGAGCAGGAGAAGCAAGGTATGCACAGGTATTCCCAATACTATCTACAGAACATTCAATTATGAAGTAAAGAGTCAGGCAAGAGGGGTTGCCTGATGTTGATAGGAACACAATCTACTTTTATATGAAGATCATCTCAAGGCAAGCTTCTAATAGGATCATTGCTTTAAATACAGAATTGTGGATCATAAATAACAGGTCAGAAATCAAAAAGATGTGGAAAAGTTCTTTTAGAAACATTGGGCACCCCTTCCAAGGCGGCATCCACTGTGTGTTTCATAAAGGAGGTTCTTCAAGACCAACTCACAGAAGAGGATCATAATTTATTAGCCAAGCCAGTTACTAGGGAGGAGGTTAAGACAGTACTGAGGGGCATTAAACCTGATAAGGCTCCAAGGTTAGATGGCATGAATTTGTTTTTCTATCAGAAAACTTGAAGAGTGACAGGGAAGATGGTGTAAAAGGCAATTGATGAAATTTTCCAAAAGGGGCAATTATTGTCAAAGATCAACAGAACTATACTTTGCCCAATACCAAAAGGGGAAAAACAAGAAAAAGTTAGCGATTTTGGTCCTATAGTATGTTGTAACCCAATCTATAAAATCACGGCAAAGGTGCTCTCACAAAGAATGAAAAGTGTGCTTCTTAAACATATAGGAAAGTAGCAAGATGCATTCATCTCAGGTAGGCTGATTGGAGATAACATTTTACTTGTATAAGAGCTACTGAGAAATTACAAATGAGGAAAGAATAACTGCACAATCAAGACATATTTCAAAAAAGTTTATGATTCCTTATACCAGAATTTTATCATCAATTGCATGGCAGCGTATAACTTCCCTAAAATCTTTATCAGATAGATAGAACAATGTATAACTAGTGTCTCCTACAATGTGTTAATCAACGGTGAACCCTCCAACAAGATCAAAGGGGCTAGAGGTTTGTGACAAGTGCTGGGCCTAAGTCTCAGAACTTATTTCGAGGAGGCGAAACACTAAAATTTTGAGGGACTTTTAAAATCAAAATCAAAATAAACATAAGTCACGGTTAAGAGTAAAAACGAATAAATAAATTAGCAGTGAAAGAAGTGCACAGGTGTGCTTTAAAAAAATACACGGGCATGCTTTAAAAAATGCACAGCCATGTAAGAGAAAACACGGTCATGCTTCTCAAAAAGTCGCGATCTTGCTCAAGCACAATCGTGCAATTCCATTAATAATGGGGCGCACGATCGTGCACCCGGACTCTGCCACTCTAATTTCTAATCTTTATAACTTTCAACTCCGATATCTAAAAATTTCAAACTTTATACCATTAGAAAGATAAGAGAATAACCTACAACTTTTATGAAGACAACTTTGTCAAATACTGCCTACGTCAATACAACTTATTAATGAAAGTCAAGGCACAATTTCTGTCCCCTTATTCCTTTACTACCTATATGAACCATTACACATTTCAAAAGACCTAAAACCAACAAATACAAACCATATATACAAAACTCTCAATACATTAATTTACTTATGAAAATTTGATCCAAAAACCATCAAACAACATACCATTTTATTCTCAACCATAAGTTATAACCTAACAAAGAAGAAAATTTTGCACATATACAAAAGAGAAATTCTTCAACTCTTATTGTCATTTTTCAAACAAAATAGAGTTTCATCTCTCAAATAATGCAAAGTTTATACATAACTTCAATTACATATTAAGAGTCAAAATAGTAGTATAATCCAAAAATACAACATGAATGCTTATGCTTGCAAAGCTACCCAAGGTATTCCGGCTAACTTTGTTACAAAAGATATATTTTTCTTGAAGTTTGTCGAAGTTTGCAAGGTTCAATATTGACCTGCTTGTTCTACACCTAAGGAGTGAAAAATAATAGGGTGAGCTGCGAAGCTCAGTGACTAATAGGTTTATAGCCATCAGAACCGAGTCACACTCACAATCAAGCACAAATATTCACATCGGTAGCAAATCACATTATCTACATTTCTAACTCAGAGAATCACGTAGTAAAAAATACATTTAAAAAATACATTTTCACACAAATCAAATCATATATACATTTAATCATCGAAACATAACACTCAATTATGCTCCATGCTCAACAAATCAAGATGCAATGCACAAACATAATGGCTCGAGAGAATCTCATGGAACGAAATGACAAAACCGAAATTTACACCATGAACGAAATGAGTCCATTTTTTGGAGCTCATATGTCATAAGCGGGCAATCAGGAGAAGGCTTTCAGTCAACGTGCACATGATGAACGACATGATATCTCTCTTGCTCACACAAACAAGTTTTTAGATACTCACACATTTTATAACATATTCATACTTTTATGCTTTTTCCACTTTTCTGTTTTTCATTGATTCAAAATGTAGTAAAATCTTTCAAGCATAACAAGTTATCGAATCATAACGTATTTTTCCACATTCACAATAATTCAAAGATTAACATTTAAGCACATAAACATGTAAGAAAATCAGCCCATCATCACAATAATTATAAATATATTACCCACCTATTTACTTATAAATTCAAACTCAAGTTTGTCTCTCCTCTTATTCTTGCCTTCGATTTTCTTGGTTCCCTTCAAACAAACAAAATTTCACTTAACTAATATACAAGAAGAAAATCTATAGAGCTTTAATAATCAACGTTGGTCTTGGACTTAAACTACTCTTGATATAAGTGCGCTAAAGTAACTAATATCTAGTAGAAAATTCATGAAAATCTAAGAAAATGAATTTCTTGACTCTTCTTTCTCTCTTCATTTTCAGCAGATAAAACTTATTTTCTCTACTTTCTTCTTCTATCAAAACAAGAAGACTAGATAGAGAATACCTAAAAACTCAACTGAACCTTTTCCTTCTTCTTCTTTCTATGGTTCGGTTTCTCCTTCTCTTCTAGGTCCTTGTACGACTTTCTCTCTTTCTTTCTTACTTTACAAGACTCTCTTCATTTCTTTTTCTATTTTGATTTCTGCTTCTCTTTTTCTAGTTTCTTCTAGGTTCTTCTTTCTTACTTCTACACGACTCTTTCTTCGTCTTCTTTTCTTATTAATTTAAGATAACTTCTTACCTTTCCAAACTTACCCTTCCATATTTAAGCTATTACCTACTTACTCCCTAACTTACTTCTAACATGTTCATTAATTCATGCAAACAGATAATTTAATAAAAATTTTCTAAGCAAAATGAGAGTAAAGTCGTGGTTGTGACTTCTCAAGTCACAATTGTGCGAGGTCCAACAACAAGTGGATCTTATGTCTCCTCTCCTTTTCTCTATAACAAATGGAGTTTCTGAGCAGGTTGTTGGTCAGGGTTATAAAGAAGAGCTCCTTTTTAAAATTTCACTATAAGTGCAAAACATGTGGTATTCTAAACCTCAATTTCATAGATGACTTACTCTTATTCTCAAGAGCTGACCATCACTCCATTAATTCACTTGTTACAGCTCTGAAAATATTCAAAAATGTTTCAAGGCTCGAAGTAAACAACCAGAATAGTGGAATGTACTTATGTGCCAATGCAACATAAGTGCTTAATGGTTTTCTTGTATTATAAGTATAAAGGTACTATAATTACCTTTTACATACGTAGGAATATTGGTAAACTCCATAAAACATAGATATTCGAACTTCAAACCACTTGAGGATAAGATTAGGAGGAGAATTCAGAATTGGAGCATGAAATGTGTTTTTATGGTAGGTTGCCTATAATTGATTGAATCCGTCCTTTCTTCAATCAACGTTTATTAGGCCTCACACTTGGTATTTCCAAGCATGGTAATAAAAATCATTAATAGGTTGTTGTGGGATTCCTTATGGAATGACAATAGACAAGGCAAGATCAAAGCTAACATCAAATTGCAAACCTAGAAACAAGGGGGACTAGGTCTTATTCTGACTCAAGTGGTCAATTTAATAATGTTAGCAAAGAGATACTGGAGACTAATCAAAAAGGAAAGTTCTTTATGGGTGAATTGGGTTAAGAATGAATACCTAACCAAAGACAACATCTAGAATGTCAAGATTCCAGAGAGGGGTCCACCTACTCTTAAGAACATAATTGAGACAAAGGAGACAATCAAACCTCTTGTAAGGCATAAGGTGGGAGATGGAAAGGAAACAATTTTCTGGTTTGATAAATGGCTGGAGATAAGGGTTTTATATGAACAAACACATCTTTAAGAGCTAAAGCAACATTTCTAGAGGGAATATACAGTCTAGAATGGACTTAACAACAAGGAAATTATATAATTGATATTTCCTGACACACCAGTGAAAACTCTTCTCCTCAATTTCAATCTTTCAGAAGAAAAAGATGAAGTGATCATATGGCTAAGGGTTAACAATAGCTTATTTAATAACAAAACGGTAAGGAATTTAATCTGGGGTTTGGAAAATAATGTAAGTTGGCATGAATTAGTTTGGTTTATCAAAACCCTCCCGAGAGCATCCTTAACCTTATGGATGGCCATTCGGGGGCGGCTTCTCACACAAGACAGACTTAACATATTAATGTCATTCCCTAATAGGTGCACATTGTGTGAAAAAGACAGCGAATCTATCAAACATATGTTCTTATATTCTAGTATTCAAACAACATATGGGAAAATATAGTAGAAACATGTGGGGTGGTGAATCCCCCACATATATGGGAAAATGTTATTAATTGGAGCAAAAATTGGATAAAACGCAAAATACTATCAGGGCATGGATTTACAGAATATTGCTGACTTACGTGGTTAAGGACATTTAGGAGGAGAGAAATAGAAGGATCTTCTCTGACAGAGGCCTATCTTGCTCATCTGTTATTAGTATCATTTTTGACAATATCAGAATGCACGTAGTAGCATTTCTGGAAGACAGAGATCTCGATAGATCGATGAAACAAAGATGGAGGTTATCATAATTGTAAAGGCCTATGAAAAAGTCAAAGGCTAGGGTTTAGGAGAAGTGGGAGGGACTTACCTGGTGAAGGCTAATGTAACGAAGCCTCATAGTACAACAAACCCTCCAAGTTAGAAACATCACCTTTATATTGTCAAGAATTGTGGTTGGCAGGCACCACACCTAATGAAACAACAATATTGATCAACTGTATCGTCACATCTTTATATCTCCTGCCTATAAATAGGTAAGCGATAAACAAAGAGAGTATGAGCAAAAAAAAAGAGAGATGTGAGGTGAGAGAGCAAAAAAGAGACAAAAATATTATGTATATTTTTTGCGGGTCTAGTTTTTCTCCTTATAATTCTCCAATTTTTCAATAGTAAAATTCTTCTATCCTTGCTCGTGGTTTTTATCCTAATTTAGGGGCTTTTTACATAAAATCTATGTATTTATTTTATCTTCAATAGTTTTTAGTTTTGTTTTAGCTGCAACCTTACTCTGTTCAAGTCCTAATTGTTCCTAACAAGTGGTATCAGAGCCAACCTTAGGTGTGTATATCTGCTTATTGTACGCACTGTGGTTGCCACCAAGAGTGGATCCTCCACATCAAAAGATAAGTTAGAATATTATTCACTCTATCAAAAGCACTATTCATAAAGCGGTTGTGATAGAAGTAATGATGACAGAGTATGACATTGAAAAATTCAACGGGAGTAATTTCTCACTGTGGAAGCTAAAGATAAAGGCACTCTTGAAGAAAGATAATTATCTGACGGTCATTAGTGAACAACCAGCTTGAGTCACAGATGAAAAATGGAACGAGAAAGATGGGAATGCTATAGCTAATCTTCACTTAGCTTTAGCTAATGGAGTATTATCTAACATAGAGGAAAAGAAGACTGTGAAGGAAATACAAGACCACCTCACAAAATTATATGAGGATAAATCACTCCACAACAAAATTTTCTGAAGAGGAAACTATACACTTTACGTATGGGAGAATCCACACTTAAACACTCTTAATACTCTATTTTCACAACTCACATCATTGGGGCATCCATTGTGATGATTAGTCCGGATGACAAATCTGGAATGACGTGGCATAAAAAGCTTGGATATATGTCAGAACAAGGAATGAAGATACTTGCAGAGAAGAATCTACTTCCAGGTCTCATAAAGGTATCACCACCCTTCTGTGAGCATTGCATTGTAAGTAAACAACATCAATTGAAGTTCAATACATCAAAGTTCAGAAGCAAAAAAATTCTAGAATTGATTCACTTTGATGTATGACAAGCACCAGTTACATCTCTAGGAGGAGCAAATTTCCTTGTATCATTCATTGAGGATTATTAGAGGAGATGTTGGATGTTTTCTATCAAGAGGAAGGCACATGTGTTTCTAACTTTCAAATTTTACAAAGCGCAAGTGGAACTCGAATTTGGTAAGAAGTTTAAATGTTTGCACTCAGATAATGGAGGCGAATATACTAGTAAAGAATTTGATGAATTCTGCAAGCAAGAAGGTATCAAAAGGCAGTTCTCAATGACATACACTCCTAAAAAAATGGAGTTGTAGAGCGAATGAATAGAATTTTGTTAGAAAGAATAAAAGCGATGTCGAGAACTACAAGCTTAGATAAAAAATTCTAGGCAGAAGTAATCAATACCACCTGTTATGTGGTGAATCAAGCTCTATCAATTGCAATTGAGTTGAAGACAACGATGGAGATGTGGATTGGTAAACCAGTGGATTATTCCAACCTCCATATATTTGGAAATCCTGCTATGTGATGTTCAATGCCCAAAAAACTACAAAGTTGGATCTAAAATCCAGAAGATGTATTTTCTTGGGATATGTTGAAGAAGTAAAGGGGTATCGTCTGTGGGATCCTACTACCCACAAGATTGTTATCAGCAGAAATGTTTTTTGCTTGGAAGATAATGATAAAGAGTAAACAGAAGATGTTAGCACTTTAAAAGAGAACTCAGAGACTACAACAATACAAATGGAAAGGGACTTTGATCAAAATGATTTTTCTGAAGTTGCATTAGAACATGAGGAGCAAGAACCAGTTGAATATAATGTTTTAGATACTTGGAGATCAACTCGCATAAGAAAAGCACCGAGTTGGCACTCGGATTATATTATGGAGAGCAATATTGCATATTGTCTTTTAACTGAGGACAAAGTGCAATTAACTCTTCAAGAAGCAGTAAATATTTCAGATGAATCTCAGTGGATGGCAACAATGTAGGAAGAAATTGAAACTCTACATAAAAATAAGACATGGAAGCTGGTATCACTACCATAAGGAAGAAAACCTATTGGCAATAAATGGGTTTACAAGATCAAGCGGAGTGGTGACGATCAAGTAGAGCGATATCATTCTAGATTGGTGGTAAAAGGATATGCTCAGAAGGAAGGAATTGACTTCAATGACACTCATGTGGTTCAACTTACTACAGTTTGAGTAGTCTTAGCAATGTGTGCTACATTTGACTTGCTTTTTAAGCAATTAGATGTGAAAACTACATTTTTCATAGAGATTTTAAAGAAGAGCTAGAAGGTTTTGAACAAAAAAAGAAAGAGAACTTGGTTTGCAGGTTGAACAAATCTCTGTATGATTTAAAGCAAGCACCGGGTGTTGGTATAAGAGATTTGATGCCTTCATCATGAGCCTTGGATATAGTAGACTGAATGTAATACTTCAAGAGGTTTGAGAAAGATGATTTTATAGTCTTGTTGTTGTATGTAGACAACATGTTGGTAGTAGGCCCTAACAATAATCGTATCAAAGAATTGAAGGCGTAATTGGCTAGGGAATTTGAAACGGACTTGGGACCAGCAAACAAGATTTTAGGGATGCAAATTCACCGAGACCGAAATAATAGGAAGATTTGGCATTCTCAGAAGAATTATTTGAAGAAGATCTTGCGGCGATTCAACATGCAAGATTGTAAGTCAACTTATACACCTTTTCCTGTTAATTTCAAGTTATTATCCTCAAATACGGGTCCTAGCAGTGAAGAAGAGAGGATAGAGATGTCTCGAGTACCATATGCATAAGCAGTGGGAAGCTTAATGTTTGCTATAATTTGTACAAGACCAAACATTGCACATACAGTAGTAGTGGAGAGTCGATACATGGTGAATCCTGGTGGAGAGCACTGGAATATAGTTAAGAGAATTCTCAGATATATCAAGGAAACCTCAGATGTTGCATTATGTTATGAAGGATCAGATTTTACTGTCCGAGGATATGTTGATGCTGATTGTGCAGGTGATCTTGATAAAAGTAAATCCACTAGAGAATATGTGTTTACACTAGCTAGAGAAGCTATAAGCTGGGTTTCAAAACTACAGTCAGTTATGGCTATGTCAACAGCAGAAGTAAAATATGTAACAGCTACACAAGCTCGTTAAGAAGCTGTGTGGTTGAAGATGTTGTTGGAAGAACTTGGGTATAAACAAGAGAACATTACTTTGTTTTGTCATAACCAAAGTGTTTGGTATCTTGCAAGAAATCCAACATTTCATTCAAAGACAGAGCACATTCAAGTTCAATATCACTTTGTTCGTGAGAAAGTGGACGAAGGAATGGTGGACATGCAAAAAATTCATACAATGGATAACTTGGCAGATTTGATAACAAAAGCAATCAATGCTAACAAGTTTATATAGGGTCAATCCTCATGTGGCCTGATAGAAACGTAAGCAACATAAAACGGCAAGGTAGAAAAGAATGGTGTGAAAATATGATAATTATCAATCAAATCTTTAAGTGAGAGAATTGTCAACAATTGTGGCTGGTAGGCACCGATTTGAAAATATGAAGATATGATTAGCCAATTTGTTGTTTTATTAGGCACGTTAGGCACCGAATTAATAAAACAACAAATTGGCTAATCATATCTTCAAATCTCCTGCCTAAATAAACAAAGAGAGAATAAGCAGAAAAAAAAAAAGAGATGTGAGGTGAGAGAGAAAAAAAAGACACAAAAATATTATGTATATTTTTGTGGGTTTAGTTTTTTTCCTTGTAATTTTCTAATTTTTCAGTAGTAAAATTTTTCTATCCTTATCTTTACCCTAATTTAGGAGTTTTCCACGTATAATTTATGTGTCTATTTTATCTTCAATATTTTTTAGTTTCGTTTTAATTGTGATCTTACTCTATCTAAGTCCTAATTGTTCCTAACATATACGAGAAGCAACGATTGAAATGAGTAGAGGAATCACATGTACTCAGGCAACACTTCCCTTACCTTTTGGAGTCCTTTAGAGATAGAGAATAAAGACAAAAGATATGTTAAACGAATGCAAAAGGCTGCATAACTTTCATGCTTAGATTACTATACATAGAAGAACAAGTTGGTTACAGTAAATCAAGGATCTGTTGACACGTATACAATTAACCTATAAAGAGTAATTTACGTAATTGGTCAAATTGGTTACTGACTGGTGCCCAATTCCTACCTTTTACTTGGTACTTTGGCTTTTGATTAAGGAAGACGTATATATATATATATATATAAGGACAAGTTAGTTATTGTAAATCAAGGATCTATTGACACGTATAAAATAACCTATAAAGAGTAATCTATGTAACCTGTCAAATTGGTTACTGACCAGTGCCCAATTCCTACTTTTTACTTGGTAATTTGAATTTTGATTGAGGAATATATATATATATATATAATCAAAGCTACAAGGAAGGCAAAGAATCCAAGATCAAAGTAGATCTTGAAGCTATTTTTTTCAATCAAGAAAATGTTTTTTCAAAAATTTGTGATACTCTAAGATACATATGAGATAAAACTTTGGATAATACTAATCAACTTTCTTTTTTTCAATTTGAATAGAAATGAAAATATGGGTGAAAAAAATCAACGAAGATGGCGATTTTCTAAGACTTGAAGCGGGAAATAAAAAATTAAATCACACCATCTTTGTAATAGGTTAATGCTTCTTTTTCTCCTAAAGGTGTCAGAATTATTTTTATTGCCATACAAAGAAAATATTTTGTTGCGATTGAACAAGATATTGAGGAATTGTTCATACATAAAATAATAATTATTAATACCAAACTTTTTCATATAAAAAGGGAATCTTTTGTGAGTTGTTTAAAGATGAGGTCAAAAACTGAAAATTGGTTTCAAGAAAAACCAAAAGGCAATTTAGTTTCTATTCTCCAAACTGTTAAAAAACAAAAAATTATATATATATATATATACATAAATACATTTATACACATAGATATAATATTAATATATATAATAGGTGAAAATCTAATGCCTCGAAAACCTAAGGGTTCTTCCGTAACGTTTGTCCACGGAAGGTAAACTAGGGCCTAAGATCAGGCCGAAAGACATAGCTGATGAACAATAGGTGAATATTCCTATACTGTCCCTTGTTAGCCTTAAAGAATAGAAGAGACTAGATTAATCGAAAGATGGTTATCGATTCAAAGATTCAAAGATTCAAAGATGCATGATGTCTAACTTTTTCAAGATAAGAAGAAGTAAAGAAAATGCCTTGAGTCAATTTGAATACCAAACAATACAGCGCTGAAGTAACCCATGTTAAGACAGTTTTCCTTTTTTCCCAAATAAAAACTAATTAGGAATTAACATAGGGAATGCTATTCGTTTGGCTCGCCGACCAGAAAAGGTGGTGATAATATATATATATATATATATATATGTAAAGAGATGTTGAAAACATATTCAAATT
>JAOSBN010081976.1:0-12439 GCA_027563595.1 Erythroxylum suave | reverse complement strand
TATAGAGTATCAATCCAGTGTCTGTATGTTGGAATTATTAATTGAAATATGTATCAGGGAACATTCACTCAAATAAATAGTTTATAGTGATATCATCACTTTTAGATGTTTTTACAGAGTTTGGCAATTAAACTAGTGCCAGTAGTTTGATGGACTAACTACCCATCAAATCTTAGCACCAAGATGAGCTATTGTCTGTTAATCAACATATAGAGTAAAATGAGAGATCTAAAAGGAAAAACCAACACAAGGGCATACCTGTAATTTTACCCTTTAATGAGTGGATGACTATAATATGGATCATACTAAAGTTTGCAATTGGACGTTTTATTTGAAACATGTATTCTCATAATACTTAGTAATTTAAGAGTTCAACCAATTTTCTTTAATGGAATGACATTTGATTAATAAGCTGGAATTAATTCTAATGAGATTAAATTGATTCTGGGTTTATTGAAGCTGGAATTATATAAGTCAAATTAGATTACCCTTTTGGCTTCTAGAAAGGTTATTAAGCAAAGTAAGAAATATAAATAGAGGTTTTAAAACCCATGATTGAATTTGGGCTTACTTTAATTAGAAGACCAAATGAACATTTACCGTAGCGCTCTCCTCCTCCTCGCCGAAAACCCTAGTGCCACCTTGCCTTTTTCACGGTCACCATGGCTGGTGATCCCTATGGGGGGGTGCCCACCGGACCCTCTTGTTCCTTTGCAAGTTTTTTTCAGAAACCAATTTCGTCTATTGAGCCAAAATCCAATCTTATTAAGCAAGTTAAATTTATTAGTGGAGTTCCTGTTCTTGAGTATGAATTAGATGAATTTCAACAAATGATTGCCCCACATAAATTGAGTTTGGTTGGGAAGTTCTCTTATGGATGTCCCAATATGGAGGAGGTGCATAAAGAATTTGGAAAACTAGGGTTTAATGGATCCTAAACCATAGGATTGATGAACCCGCATCATATTTACATTCATTTTGAGCTTGAGGAAGATTACCAACGGTACTGGATTAAAACCTTTTGGAACATTGCGGGATTTCAAATGAGGATTCTCAAGTGGAATCCAGGCTTTAAATTCGAGGAGGATCCTCCGATCGTTCCAATTTGGGTTTCTCTTTCTGATTTACCTATGGAGTTCATGATTCTTGAGGTGATGTTTTCAATGGCTACGGCCATAGGGCAACCATTGAAGGTTGACACACCTGCTCTTAATCTCACACGACCTTCAGTGGCTCATTTGTGTGTTGAAGTTGATCTAACAAGAGAATTTCCCAAATCAGTCAAAGTAGGTATAAGGGGTAAGAAGCATGAACAATTATTCACATATGAACATGTGCCATCCTATTGTTTGAAGTGTCATAAAATTGGTCACAAGGAAGTGGATTGTAGAATGGAGAAGCCTCCTCAATCGTTGAAAAAGGAGGAAGTTCGCAAAGAAAAGGATGATGTGAACAAATAGGAAAAAGGACTCAAATTGCCTCCCCAAAGATGACGTGGAAGCTACAATCGGGTATGAACAAAGGTAAAGATGAGCAGGAAAAATTAGGACATTCGTATGGTTCTTTCGTATGGTTCTTCCTCAGGATTAAGGGACAAGGAGAAGGAGATGACCTTAGCTGACATTCCAACAAAGAGCCCTGATATGGATAAGATGGAAAAATTAGTTGATAACGCCCCCAAATCTACCAAGGATGTGCATGTATGTGCAAGTGTGGAAACCTTACGAGAAGAAGCTATAACACCCCCAGCAGTGCCGCGCTCGGACACCCTTATTCCAAAGTTGGATTTAAATGTTGGTCAAGCTAAATTGAAGATCACATAAGTTGTGGTAGAAGGCTCGGAGCAGCTGGAAATCATGGCCATGTTGAACAATCCTCCCGCCAATCAAGTGCGTAAGGAACTGTTGTAGCGCGATGCTCCACAGCACGAAGCAGTTTCAGCTCCTTCAGTGGTGTCTCTTACACCCTCCTATCGCAGTAATGATTCTTCGCAAGTGTCACAGCTAGAGAATAGATTTGAAATACTTCAAAATCTAGCTACTTTGAATATAGATGATATGGAAAGAGCTGAGAATAATTTGGATGAAATACTCGCTGAACCACACACCCCGCGACATGAGCAACATGTGCAGCCTTCTGACGACGCTGGAATAAAGAAATTAGCTCATAATGATGCATTACTGGGGTTGTCTTCTAATCCCGAGGCAATTATCTGTAACATTAGGGGAGGAGATAGTTTGTCCGAGGGTGAATACCCGCCTCTAACGGGTTCTAGTGAGGTCACGATACAAAGAAAACGTGGGTGAAAAATAAACGCTGAGAGGTTACATACACAGGAGAGGTTGACTCTCAAGCATTCTTCCAGGTTATACTAACACTTTTTGTCCTTATTTTTCAATGATTAATCAATTAATCTAAAATATTAAGGGCATTGCTAATGAAGCATCAAAAAGACGTTTAAAGAACCTAATTAGGGCACACTCAATAACTTTTCTGGTTATTTTGGAACCCATGTTAAGGAGCAATGATTTGGATAGTATAAAGAGGGAGCTACTATTTGATTTTAGACTAAGATCTTGTTTTGACAAGATTTGGATTTTTTTGTAAAAATGAATATAATGTGGTTTTGTTAGAAGAAATGGAACAAGTTGTACATATGCAGGTGAATCACCCAATCACAGAAAAAAAATTTCTAATCTCCACAGTCTATGCTAAAATCACGAGGATGGGAAGACATCCTTTGTGGAATAATATGTTACAATTTCAGCAGGAACTGCATCAGGGGCTTCCTTGGATGATCAGAGGAGACTTTAATGCTATATAAAACTTGGAGGAGCACTCTGGAATTTCGGTCCAGGATAGGGGGCTATGGATGATTTCAATAATTGGATTGATTCTTGTGCTCTTTCTGAATTGCAAACTGTTGGGAATGAGTTCACATGGGGAGGCACACGTAGTACTTGATAGGTGAGTAAAAATTTGGAACGAATACTTTTCTCGCAGGAGTGGGTTGATTTATTCTCCGAGTCTTCTATTCAGCACCTAAATAGAACTACTTTGGACCGTTGTGCTCTCTTACATCAATTTAACCCCATTATTGACAGTAGACTGAAAGTTTTTCGTTTTCAAAATATGTGGTTTCAAAGACCAAAGGTGAAGTGATTAAAAATTCTTGGGATCACCTATTCAAAGTTATGGCCTGCATACTTTTTCTTTAAAGTTGCATCGATTAAAAGGTTTGAAAGTTTGGAATAAGGAGATTTTTGGTGATGTTTTTTCCAATTTTAAGGCGGCAGAGGAGGAGGTCAGATTGCTTGAAATCCAATATGATGCGTTGCCCTCTGAACATCATCAAAAGGAGCTTCTTCATGCTAGGGCTTTCCTTTTACAAAAGCTCAAGGAGCGTGAAGATTTTTTGAGACAGAAAATGAAATTAAGATGGCTTAAGGAGGGCGATGCAAACACTAGTTTTTTCCATGTTACACTCATGGAGAAGCGGTTAAGGTTGCACATCCAGAAAATACAATCTGAAGATGGAACTTGGTTGGTTAGATGTGACGAGAATGAAATGGAGGCAGTGCAGTTCTTTGAAACCTTGTTGAAGCAAGAGCATGGGAATGTTAGTGGGAATGCACAAGGGAATTTCCTACAACACATTCCATCCTTGCTTACAGAGGAAGATCAGAGTAGTTTGCTGCATGATGTTGAGTTAGAGGAGATCCACTAAGCTGTCTATGACTTGGATCCATCTAGCACACCGGGGTCGGATGGTTTTGGCGGTGAATTTTTTAGGAGGTGCTGGGATATCATATGTTCTGACCTATTAGGTGCTTGCAAGGAATTCATGATGGAAGTCTCGATTTAGAGAGCCATAGCTAGTACACTAATAACCCTAATTCTGAAAAAGGCTTCATACACAACTTTTTCAGATTTTAGGCCAATTAACCTTTGCAACTTTTTTAACAAGGTGTTCATTAAGATCTTAACTGAGAGAATAAATGGGGTACTCTATAAGTTAATTTTTGAGGAATAATCTTTCTTTCTTTCTGGGCGTGATATCATTGACAATGTCCTACTAACACAGGACCTTTGTCAGTTTTTGAATCAAAAGGTGGCAGGTGGGAATGTGGTACTGAAGCTTGATATGATGAAGGCTTTTGATAAGGTTTCTTGGGAATTTTTGGAGAGATTATTGGCAGCGTTTGGATTTCCTAGATCTTTCATTCGCTTGGTAATGTCCAATTTAGAAAGTTCATGGTTCTCAGTCCTTGTCAATGGTTCTCCTTAATGTTTTTTCAAAGCTTCGAGGAGATCTTCTCTCTCCGTATTTGTTTCTTTTGGTCTCAAAAGCACTCACCCGAAGGTTGAAATATTTAATGGAACTAGGGTTGGTGGCGCGCTATGGCTACCCTGCGCGTTCAAAACTTGTTTCACACTTGTGCTTTGCCGATGATCTAGTGATCTTCACGACAGGGTTGAGAAGATTGTTGCAAAATCTGAATGATTTTTTCATAGGTTACGAAGAGGTGACCGGGTAGAAAATTAATCGGAGAAAAGATACTTTCCTTGTTGTGACAAATTGCAAACCATGCATAGCCCAGAATATTGTGGAAATCCTGGCAATACAGCGTGGCACTTTTCCTTTTACCTATCTTGGTTGCCGTATTTATTTGGGTAGGAAAAAGGCTGATATTTTTCAATATTTGCTCGATACTTTAGAGAAAAGGTTGGGGAATTGGAAGAATAAACTACTGTCGCAGGGAGGTCAATTACTACTTATTAAACATGTACTCTTGGTGATACCTTTTCACATGTGGACAGCTATTGATCCTCCAAAATTATTGATTCAGGCTATGGAAACAAAATGTCAAAGATTTTTGTAGGGGACCTCTGATGGAGAGCAAAGACGGCATTGGAGATCGTGGGAAAACATCTCTAAAAAAGTTGAAGAAAATGGCTTAGAGCTCCAAAAATTTGATGATATGATTGATGCATTCTTAGCTAAATTATTGTGGAAGGTGAAGCAAGGTGTAGGATTATGGTCGCAATTTATTCTTTCACTATCACCCCATTCACGGTCCAAAACAATGTGGAGGCGCGTGGAGTTGATTGATCTAAGCGCATCCAAGGTCGCGAAAGTCTTGGTTTGTCGGGGTGATAGATCTTTTTGGTACGATAATTGGTCGTCTTTAGGAGTGATTTGGGATTTGCCACGCTCTGTTAGGCCACCTTTTCGTGAACTTACCATTCGGCAAATCTTTGAACTTTGGGAGCAATACGGATCGGAGCTTTACTTATGTGATACAACCGTGGAGACTTTAATGAGTTTAGAGTTGGAGTTTGAGGATGATGATGACTTATTGATTTGGTAGCCTACAACCAATGGTCAATTCACAATTAAATTGGCCTACAAAGCCTTGCGCAAACCCCAGCAACATCACGCTATTTCGAGGAGTTTTATGGCACCGAGTGATCCCATTGCGGATGTCTATTTTTTTGGCACATGTACAATCGACTTCTCCCTTTCCTGGAAGTTCTGTGTAAGTTTGGTTTATTCTTATACCCCTCGCGATGTCCCTTGTGCTTTGACCATGACAAGAATATAGATTATGTGTTTATGGGATGTTCGACAGCCTTGGATATTTGGAGACACTTTGTCGTGATGTTGGACAAGCCATTCCCACAAGCTGCTAGTATTAGGAACTCAGTACGTGCAGCGTGGAGGATTGGGAGTTTTTCATCTACCTTAAAGGCCTTATATATGGCAGCGCCTTTCAACATTTTTTGGGAGCTATGGAAGAGTCGTAATAGGTACTATTTTCAACAAGAAAGATGCTCGCTGCCACACATCAAGCTCGCAGTAAACAAACACTTGGAAGGGATGTTGCGCGTGGGACATTTTAAGGCAAAGTTAGCTCTAGAATCACAGCAAATCGAGGCGCTGTTTGGAGTTAAGATTCCGCATCAAGGCTCACGTTTGGTGCGATCCATTTTTTGGCACTCTAAACTGAACCATGATTATGTTTTGAATATGGGCAGGTCCGCTTTGGGATCCCCCGGAGCATCTGGATATGGTTATATCATACGCACTTCTAGAGGAGGATTCATATATGGAGAGGCAAGATTCTTGGGTGTGGGATTTAGCTTTGGTGTGGAGGTGGCTGGAATTTTGAGAGGAGCGCGACGGTGTGAGGATATGGGACTTCAAGGTGTGCTAATACAAACTGACAATAATGTACTTGCCCTACTCTTACAATAACAAAAAAACTTCCCATTGAGATATTTGTCGGAATTGTTAGAGATTTGGCTTATTATGCGTAGATGTAATTATATCATAATTCATGTATTTCAGGAAACCAATGCTCTAGCAGATTGTCTAGCATGCATTGGTTCCTCTAGCTCATCTAGGATTTTTCATGAGATTTCATCTTTATCATCTACAACGTGAGGACTGTTGATTCTCGATCAACAATCCTTTCCCTACTTGAGAGTTTCTTAGATGTTTTCCATTATTGGGTAAGTCTTAAGCACTGCCCTTGTACCCCTTTTTTTCACAATTAACCCGCCAGGTTCCGCCCCGGTTTAATTAAAGAAAAAAGACCAAATGAACATTTAGTGTTGGGTTTGACTTTGGTTTGATTTGATTAATTAGATTAATTAAATTAAAACAAATTTATTAAAGAAAGAAGGAGGGCATACATGGATGAAAGAAGGAAAAAAAATATACATCAATGCTAAAAGATTACATTATAGGCCATGATTAAAAGACAACCATTAAACCTTTTAATGATAAGATAATGACGATAAAGCATGATAAAATCCATCTTTAATGTGATGCATGGGTTGACAATTAATGTTCTAAAAAATTTAATGTTCTTATGCATTACTTTGGTTAATATATATGACGCATGGGTTGGCAATTAAATGTTGTATGCTGCATATTTTTATGTGATAGAAATATATATGTGTATGTTTTGCTCTTTTTGTTGTCCATAGAATATAATTTTACCTTGTAAGTTTTTCTTCGTTTGGTTTGTAACAAGAAGGGTGGCTTATCATTGTTATGTTTCCTCCTTGGTTTCAGTTTTCTGTTTTCTTTGATTTTGTAATTTACAAAACTCTGTAATATTGAAGATGGAGCAACTATGGATTGAAAAGAAGCATAGCTAATGGTTTCGGTGTATCCTTTGGTGTATTGGCAAACTTTCAGTTTTATGAAAACCAAACTGTTAGAATTTTGTTTTAACAAAGTTTCGGTTTTGTGAAAAGCAACGTGCTGGAATTTTTTTAACAAGGTTTAGGTTTAATGAAATACAAGTGCTAGAATGTTTTTTGAGTGTCAGTTTTAGTAAAAACAAGTGCTGGATTTTTTTTTCATATTGCCAAGGTTTCAGTTTTGATGAAAACAAATGTTGTTTTTTTTTTCAAGGTGACAAACTTTGGTTTTATGAAAGTGCCATTACACATTTTTATCGAATGGGCCAAGTTATGTGGATGAAGAGTTCGAAGCGGAAGATCCAAGTCCAAGAATTTTTTTTGTTTTGGGCCTAAAAGCTTGCAATTTATTTATGTTCTAGTATGGACAATCAAATATGGCCTATTAGTTTATAAGATGAATGGATAAATGGATGCAAATAGTATGAGATATTATGTGATTGTATGCTTTTAGAAAATTGCCAAGTCTAGGCTTTGCCATGCATTCATTTTTTTTAAGATTAACAAAAAAATATAGGATGGATAATAAATTATATCTAGATAAGATGGTATTTATTAAGATCTAAAAGATCTAAAAAAAGATGGAGTGGGAGAAGATGCTCATGTGAGATCCATGGTGGTCATACGATGGCCCATTTGCATGTGGTGAAGTGTTACTCCTCACAAGAGGATATGAATCCTAGATCTTGCATGGTTTGGGTCTCCTTAAGGATAAGTCTACTAATTGGTAACAAATGTGACCTACCACTAAGGCATGGTTTTCAAGTACCTTTAGTGGATGAATCAAATGGTTACACACTCAACATATTTTATCAATAACTTGCCCACCGTAGCTTTGTTGGTAAAAGTATGGACCAAATCATGGTGCTTCTCAAAAAGTTAGGCATGAAGATGCTTGGTAGTTTTCTAAGTGGGAGGGTCCCAGTTTTTCTTTTAAGGATAAGATGGCCCACCATCACTTAGTCTGCTATAGATAAGAAAAATAACCATCATATAAAGTTTTAATTTTTTAAGTTTTATTAATTCTAACATCATGTATACATGCATCATGATTTTATACAAAGTTCCAATGTTGTTAACTAGTATGCTCATGTTTTAATAATTTATATTTTCAGACATAATCAACCATAATATGAACCCCCTCACTGTGCTCTTAACAAATAACAAAATAGAAAATAGAGAATAATGAATGGAAACGTAACCTTGAAATTGTTCTTCAATATGAAATTGAATTTCATGGGTATTAATGGACAATGAGCCTGCAACTCCAGATTGTAATTCAACTTCTGAGCAAGTCCAACAACATGAGCGATGGCAGAATGCTGATAAGACTTGTAAGTGTTATATTCTAGCTTATGTCTGTGAAATGTTGCAAAAACAAATTACTTGCATGAAAACTACTAATGTAATGGTCCATCACCTACATGAGATGTTTAGTGTAAGGACTAGGTCTGCAAGAGTGAAAGCTATCCAAACTTTTCATAATCTCAGGAAAAAACTTGATAAACCGGTGCAGGATTACTTGCTGAAGGTAATCTTTGTGGTTACTAAGGCTGAGATGCTTGGGGTGGATATGAATGCGAACACACAGAAGATTATGATCATCAATAGCTTAGACTCATCTTTTCAGCAGTTTAAGTTAGACTTTGAGTTTAATAGCAAGGATTACACCTTAATTGAGTTGATGAATACCCTCCAAAGTACGGAGGAGATATTAAATATAAAGGCTTATGGGCCAGAAGCTAATGTAACATCTTCTTCTAAGCCCAAGGCTAAGGGCAAGCAAAAGAAGAAGGGTCCAATGGAAAAGAAGACCTAAACAAGTTTTAAGGTCTAACCTATGAAAAAGAAGGCCAAAGTGGACACCATGGGAAAGTGTTTCTAATGTGGTGAGTAGGGTCATTGGAAAAGAAATTGTGTGGTTTACCTTGGGTTCCTCAAAAGAAAATAAGGTATAGGTTTCCTAAGTTTGTTCAGAACTAGAAATAAAGTACATTCTGATTCTTGGATTTTAGATTTAGGAGCCACTAACCATGTTTACAATTCCTTGTAGAGGGTTCCAGCAAAGGAAAAGACTACATAAAGGCCAATTTCAAGTCAAGATAGCACATGGATCCTATATTTTAATAGGATTAGTGGGAGTAATTATCTTAGACTTTCCTAGTGGTTATAGGTTATATTTGGAGGATGTATATTACATCCCAACGATTGTAAGGAACATGATTTCTTTTTTTTGTCTAATAAAATCTGGCTATTCCTTATATTTTGAAAATGTTGTTTCAATATATGAGAACAAGGATTTTATTTGTAATACGATAATTAAATAGGGATTGTTCTTTATAGAACCTAGGACAAGCTTACTAAATACTACAGTATTAATAAAACCAAGACCATCCAACGACTCTAGCATTAATTCAAAATATCTGTAGCATTTGAGAATGGGTCATATCAATCAGAAAATACTTGATAGGTTAGTGAGGGATGGGATCCTTGAGGACTTAGATAATGATCCATTACCCATCTATGAATCTTGTATTGAAGGAAAGATGACCAAAGCCTCATTTCCTTCTAAAGGAAACAGATCTAAATCCACGTTGGACTGATACACACTGATTTTTTTGGGCCCATGAACGTACAAACTAGAGGAGGTTATGAATACTTCATAACCTTTATAGATGATTACTCTAGACATGGCTATCTGTATTTGATGCACAAAAAGAGTGAGTCCTTTGAAAGGTTCAAAGAATTCAAAGCTGAAGCTGAGAAGCAGTTAAGCAAGCCATTAAAACAACTTCGATCAGATCGAGATGGTGAGTACTTATCTGGAGAGTTCCAACAATTTCTAGTTGACAATGGAATTGTTTCCAACTTTTCAACTTCCAAAACACCTCAAAAAAATGGCGTAGCTGAGAGGAGGAATAGGACTCTATTGGAAATGGTAAGATTAATCATGTCCTATACTAGCCTTCCATAATCTTTCTAGGATATGGCATAAAAACGATAACCTATCTTCTTAACTTTTCTCCATCAAAATTGGTTCCTAAAACACCTAGAGAGTTGTGGACTGGACAAGTGCCTTCATTAAGCAACTTGAGGACTTGGGGCTGTCTAGCCCATGTTCTAAGGCCTAAATCCTTAAAGATGGAACAAAGGTCAGAAGTATGTTTGTTTGTAGGATATCCTAAGGGTACATGAGGGTACTATTTTTACAGTCCTTAGGAGAGGAAGGTAGTTGTGTCGACAAATGCAACCTTTTTAGAGGAAGAATTTGTGAGAAATCACAAAGGAAGAAGTGAAGTAGTATTAAAGATTTAGCTATTTCATCCAAACTAAGAGTTAGCAGAACAAGATGTCGAAAAATATTCAAGAGTTAAATCAAAAGAGCAGCCTGAACATCAAGTCATGCCTAGACATAGTGTGGGTGTTGTGAGACAACCAGGTAGGTATCTAGGTATAAGAAAAGGCATAATTGCTATCTCGGACCAAGAAAAAATGGATATTATTACTTATACATAGGCTATTAATGATGTTAGTGCAGAAAAATGGCTCAAGGCAATGGAATCAGAAATAGATTCCATATATAACAATGAAGTCTGGATTCTTATAGATCTACCACCAGATGTAAAAGCCATAGGGTGTAAGTGGATCTACAAAAGGAAAAGAGGATCATATGGAAAGGTTGAGACTTTTAAAGCTAGATTGGTAACTAAGGGTTATACTCAAAAAGAGGGTATAGACTATGAGGATATTTTTTCTCCAGTTGCCATACTTAAGTCCATCAGAATTCTTTTGGCTATAACAACCTATTTCAATTATGAAATATGGAAAATAAATGTCAAGAATGCATTTCTTCATATTGATCTTCAGGAGACCATTTATATGGCCCAACTAAAAGGATTCATTAAGCCAGGTAATGAGCATAAGGTATGCAAATTGCAAAGGTACATTTATGGACTTAAGTAAGCATCTAGGTCTTGGAACATTAGGTTTGATAAGTCTGTCAAAACCTATGGATTCATACCAAACCTAGACGAACCTTGTGTCTATAAAAGGATATAAGAAGGCAAGGTTATTTTCTTAATCCTATATGTTGATGATATTTTAGCTTATTAGGAATGATGTAGGAATGTTATCTATAGTTAAGGGATGATTGAATGAACAATTCTCAATGAAGGACTTAGGAGAGGCTAACTATGTTATAAGGATCAAACTTATAAGGGATCATAAGAACAAACTGATAGCCTTGTCTCAAATAACCTACATAGAGAAAATGCTCAATAAGTTTGCCATGCAAGATTCCAAGAGGGGTTTCACACCTACTAGACATGGAATCAAAATTTCAAAGGAGTAAGCACCAATGATCCAAGATGAGGTCCAAAGCATGCATAACATTCCATATGCTTTGGTAGTTTGAAGTTTAATGTATGTTATGCTTTGCACTAGACCAAATATCTATTACGCAGTGGGAGTGGTAAGTAGATTCCAATCCAATCTAGGAATAGAGCATTGGACTGTAGTTAAGTACATATGAAAGTATCTTCGTAGGATAAAGAACTTGATGCTTATTTACTCTGGAAGTAAGCTTCTTCCGACAAGATATACAAATTTTGATTTCAAATCAGATGTTGATCCCATGAAATCAACTTCTAGTTCTATATTTTTTTTAAAAGGTGGAGCCATAGTCTGGAGGAGTATCAAGCAATCTTGTGTTGCTAATTCGACTATGGAGGCTGAGTATATTACTGCTTGTTAAGCAACAAAAGAAGCATTCTGGCTTTGTAAGTTCCTGAATGATTTGGAGGTAGTTCCTGAGGCAGAAAAGGCCATTAGACTTTATTATGATAATAGTGGGGTGGTGGCTAATTCTAAAGAACCTTCAAACCATAAAACTTCCAAACACATTAAGAGAAAGTATCATCTCATAAGGGAGATAATACAACGTGGTGAGATGAATGTGGTAAAGATTCCCACAGAGCAAAACCTTGCTGATCCATTTACAAAGACACTGTGTCAAAAGAGTTTTGAGGGTCACATAGAAGGGATGGGAATGAGGGATATGTCAAACTTGCTTTAACGCAAGTGGGAGATTGTTGGAGTTATATAAATATAGTGCCCTAGAAAGCAAGTGTATTTACATATAACTTAATTTTTCTTCCAGTTACTTTTGTAATGAAAAATATTTATTATTAATAAAACAAAAGAGTTTGGTTTTATTTGTATGAGC
>JAOSBN010081945.1:0-12439 GCA_027563595.1 Erythroxylum suave | reverse complement strand
AATATTATTTATCGATATATCAATAATATTCTTAAAATATGAAATTTATATACTTTTAATATATTCTAAATTTAAAAATATTTATAATTACTGTAAGAAGTGAAGTAAATTTTGTATTTTTGTGTGTATAAAACTATTATATAAAAAGAATATACAAAAGAATGTTTTTTGTACTTAGTTATATAAATATAAAACATATACGTTATATGTTAAAGGTATATAAGATTGCTAACTAATTGGCAATAAAGGGCATCATCATTGAAGAGAGTCTCTCAATAACAAAGAGATAAACATTGGATTCAAAAGGAGTGGTAGTAGACTTGGTATCAATGATGCCTGATCTAGAGATTGATCTATGGCATCTTGCTTGTGAGAGATAATAGACAAATTCATCATATGAAACTCTAAACCCAAAAAATAACTCAAATTGCCCAAATCCTTCATCTTAAATTGTTGATATAAAAATGATTTAAAAGTTGAAATACCTCAAGTATCATCATCAACAATTATCATATCATCAACATAAAGAAGAAGAAAATATATCTTTGAGTCGTTTTACAAATGAATAAGACATGATCATAAGAGTTATACTGAAAACTAAGGAGACCAATGATGGAACCAAATTTGGCAAACCAGGTCCGAGGAGTTTGTTTCAATCCATATAAGGCTTTGCAAAGTCGATAAACCTTATTGAATGGATGATCATAACTAGGTAAAGATTGTATGTACACTTCAATAAAAATAGCATTAAGAAATGCAATCTTAACATCCATTTGGAATAATGGTTAACGTTTGCTAGGACCAAGTGCTATAAGACTGCAAATTAATTTTAAACGTGCTACATGAGCAAATGTTTCCTTATAGTCAATATCATATTCTTGGGTAAATCCTCTAGCAACTAGTCGGACTTTGCATTGCTCAACTAATCCATTAGTTCGAGTCTCAATTTTGTAAACCCATTACAACCAATACCCTGAAGGTAAGTCAGCCATGTCCCAAGTATTGGTGCTAATAAGTGCCTATAATTTTTTTTGTTATTGCTTACTGTCATAGAGGTTCAGAACTTGCCTCACGATATATGTGAGGTTCATATAAGGAGACAATAGTAGAATAAATATGAAAATATTGAAGACGAACAAAAGGTTGACTTACTCAATTGCTACGATGAAGAACTAGTTGAGATATAGGAGGTTTTGATGAATGAAAAGATATAGAGGAATTGTTTGAAGGAGGTAATGGCTTGACAGTTGATGCAGATATGGTGGGATCAAATGTAGGATGTGTCTAACTATTAGAACTATTATATGATCCTGCAAGAGAAATGTTAGGGAACAAGGATATAGTAGGATCAAAGAAAAATTGTCAAGAATGTTTATTGACGTGGAATTTTGAAAGAGATGAGAACATCTTAGTGACAACAGATTCCAACACCTATATCCTTTGTGTTCTATCTAATACCTTAGGAAACAACATAATCATGCTTAAGGTTTTAGTTTGATATATTTATATGGTTAGAGGATAACAAAACAAACACTGCCAAAGTTTTTAAGTGTTTGGTAGTTAGGAGCATGATCATATAAGAATTTATAAGGAGAGATATTACCTATAATAGGAGTAGGAATATGATTGATTTTATAGATATTTATAAGAGTAACTTCTACCTAAAAATCTGGACAAGAAGAAGAAATAAAAAGAGCTCAAATAGTATAAAAAATATGTCTATGCTTTCCTTTAGCCCTACCATTCTATTTGGATGTACCTAGAAAGACCTTTAAACAACAGTTCTTTGTTGATCAAGAAAATGAGTGAAATATTTTCTTTGTATTCTATGGTAGTGTCAATGCACAAAGTTTTAATTTTGCAAGGAAATTGAGTTTGAACCATGTTTACAAAGCGAGAATAAACAAGAAAAATTTCAGAATTATGACGTAAGAGGTAAATCCATTTGTATCTAAAGAAATCATCAACAAAGATCACATAATATCATAAACCTTCTATAGTTTCATAAGGAATTAATGTAAGCTCAAGGTTTATTATTAATGATTTTGATGATAATTATATAATATTTCAAAATTCAAATTAGATGTATTTCTTTGTATAGGTAACGATATAATTCTTAAAAGGAAATGACATTATAGGATAAAAGCTTGCTTTCTTGCAGGAACCTTGTTAATAAACTTACCTTATTAGAAATGATTAACATCAGGAAGGATCTTACTAATATGAACAATTAACTCCAGAAATTTGTAACAAAACTTTTATTTTAACGTCTGAATATTGGAAGATTCTAGCTGAAATCATATCGAAGATTCCTTAGATACAAAGTCAATTTAGAATTAACTGAAGCAACGACTACTTAAAGAAAATGTCTACTTAAGGAAGAGCCACTACACCTACGAACAAAACATAGATTTGCGAAAGGCTTCGGCAATACCAATATTCTTGAAAGTCATATTTATATCAAACTCTTTGTGCCTTAAAAAGTGAAATCACTTTATTGAGAGAGATTGCTAAACCCTTTATATATTTTTTTTGTTGAGAGTTTGTAGAGGCTTGTTAAATACTAAGAATGTAGAAGGTTGAAGAACCTTGAAAAATACGTACTTGTGAGCTTGGAGAGGCTTGTGAAAATTTATTATTTGAAGTTTTATAGTGAAATACTTAAGTTAAATACTTGGGGACTAGACATAGGCTTCGTTAAAAGCCAAACCAATATAAATCAATTATGTCACAAACTCTCTCTCTCTTAACTCTTAAATTTTTGCATTATAGTGTGCGAGTTTAATTCACAAGAGGCTCCTTCAATTTTTGAATAAGCTCCTTCTATTTTAATATTGCAAAAGGTTTCTTTCATTAACAGGCTCCTTTCATTTTTTAATAAGCTTTTTTTGTTTCCTTTAAATGGTAAAGAGCTCCTTTCATTTTTTAACAGGATCTTATTTACAAACTTTTCTGTTATAATTTAGTAGGTTCTTATCGTTTACACGAATTGAAAGCAACTTACAAATTTTTTAAGTCATACACAATTTAGTCCCCTATTGCGTGTATTTGCTTTATCATTTGGTATCAAAGAGCTTCACATTTAGTGTATTTTAAAGCATGTGATAGACCATAACAAATAATTTGAGAAGCCTCAAGGGACAATCCATCTCAAAGCCTCCTTATTTCAATGAAAATAACTGTTCTTATTGGAAAGAGAGAATGACCATTTATCTTCAACCGGTAGATATCGAAATCTGACAAGCTATCAAAGTTAGAGTCACACCTCCTGCTACTAACAAGATACAAGTGTGGAATGATGTTGATAAAAGAAACACATAATTGAATGCCAAAGCAAGACGTTGTCTAATTTATGCACTATCTCCAGAAGAATATGAAAAGATATCCTACAGGAAAGGAAATGTGGGATAAACTTCAAGTTACTTTTGAAGGAATGAATGAGGTAAAGAAACATAGAATAAGTCTTTTAGTGCATCAATATGAAACTATTTGCATGAAATAGGGAGAAATTATAGACAAATTCTTCAGACATTTCAATAATGTCATCATAGCATTAAAGAACTTGGGAAAGGTATATCCCGATGAAGAGCTTGTAACAAAGATTCTAAGATCACTGCCAAAAGTATAGAGACCTAAGGTGACAACTCTAGAAACTACAAAGGATCTCGACATTATTTCACTCAAATGGTTAAGAGGAAACTTGATGATCCATGAAGCTGAGCTTAGGCGAGATGAAGGATCTTCGTACTGAAGAGGAATGACACTAAAAGCAGCTGATGAATCAAATCCATCAAACGATGATGAAAATGACACTGAGTTGCAAATAGATGGAGATGAAGAATTCAATTTCATGATCAGAAAATATGTCCACTTCTACAAAAAGAAGTTAACGAAGAAAAGAGAAGGAAACAAGAAAACTGGAATTAACAGATTTCCATTTAAAGGCAGTAGTAGCCATAGCAATTCACAAAATAATTATATCATATGTTATCACTGCAAAAAGCCTAGACACATAAGACCAGAATATCCTCTTCTTCAAAAGGATAAAATAGAGAACATAAAACCCAAAAAGCAGGCTATGACTGCAGCATGGTCAAATGAGGATTTTGAAAATTTTGAAGAAGAAGAAGAGGAGCCTGAAGAAGTCGACAATGTTTGCTATATAGCTGAATCAGGAATAGATGAGGTATATTATTTTGACTCTAATATTGAAATTGATTAATTAAAAGATGCATATCATGAACTGTATGATCATTATAAAAAATTAACAATGCAGTATTTCAAAAAGGTTGAGAAGTCCAAGAATAATTATGCTTCCTTAACGAATAAGATTAAATCATTAGAATATGAGAATAAGAATTCGTTGTCTAAAATTATGTCTCTTGAAAATGACAACAAGCAAAAAGTCTCTGAAAAGAAATTCTTGGAACAAAAAGCAAGCGAGTTAGAAAATGCATTGCCTAAGAATGATTATAATAAGGTTAAAAAATTAGAAGAAAAAGTTGCTGCCCTAGAACTTGAGAAAGAGATATTAGCTAAAAAATTATTTCTCCAGAAAAAGATCTTGCAAATTTTATTGATGAGAGGAACAATCTTGATGCATTACTTGAGAGTGGTAAAGGTGTCTTTGATAAGGCTATAATGAAAATAATAATAGTAGGCCACATATAGAATTTCTTTGTTAAATCTAGCAGCAGCTATAGTCAAAACTGTAGGAACCTAATAAATAAAAAAAATTACAATAATTCTCATTCATCTATTTTGTGTAATTATTATAATAGCCATGATCATATTATTCATTCCTATAACTTTTGGAATATGAAGAAATTATTTCAAATGTATGTTTGGAGATTGAAAAGTCAAACTGCTAACTTGAAAGGACCCCAAAAAATTTGGATATCTAAAATGAGATTATTCATTCTACAAATATGCTTAAAATAGAGACAAAAGAAAATTAATGGATAGTTGATAGTGGTTGTTTGAGACACATGGCAGGTGAAATATCATATTTCAACTATATTAAAAGGAAAGATGGAGGCAATGTTGCCTTTGTCGACAAAAATAAGATGAAAGTCCCTGAAATTAGTAAAATTGGTGACTTTAGTTTTGCTTCTATTGATAATGTTCTTTATGTTGATGGAATGAAACATAACTTGTTAAGTGTAACTCAATTACGTGATAAGGGTTATAGAGTCACTTTCTATGCATCCCATTGTGAAATTATTGGTAATCTTAATGACAACATTATATTTGTTGGCCCTAGAAATTAGAATATATATTGTGCTCAATTGGAAGACACGTCTTCATAAAATGTTAAATATTATTTCTACTAACCAACCGCTTCAACTTATACATATGGATTTATTTAGTCCTACTAGGACTCAAAACTTTGGTGGTAAATCACTATGGTTTTGCTATAGGAGATGATTATTCTATATTTATATGAGTTTATTTTCTATTAAATAAGGATAATATTTTTGAAGTTTTTAAGAAGTTTTGCAGAAAAATTCAGATTGAAAAAGGGTATTGCATTACATCTATTCGAAGCGATCATGGAGGAGAATTAAATAACAGAAAATTTGAAGATTTTGGTAATGAAAATGGCATAACTCATAATTTTTCATGCCCAAGGAGTCCTCAACAAAATGGAGTTGTTAAGAAAAAGAACAAGACTTTTGTTGATATAGCTAGGACAACATTGCTAAAGTTATATCTATTACTTGTTACATACTTAACAGATGTCTTATAAGACCTATTCTCAAAAAGACGTATCCATTGCTTGTTACATACTTAACAGATGTCTTATGAGACTTATTCTCAAAAAGACCCCATATGAGTTGTGGAAAGGAAGAAAACCGAATGTTGCTTACTTTCAAATGTTTGGTTGTATGTGTTTTGTACTAAATAATGGAAAGGATAACCTTGGAAATTTTGATGCGAGATTAGATGAAGCTATTTTTCTGGGTTATAGTACTACCAGTAAAGGATTTAGAGTTTATAATAAAAGAACAAAGAGGATAGAAGAATCAATACATGTGGTATTTGATGAAGCACTACCCTCGATAATAGCAGCTGATTCAAATGATGAAGAGCATCATTCGGTTCCTAAAAATACATCACAGACTCAAACTACACCTATAATATCTTCATAATCACAAGATCAAAAAGGTCTTTCTGAAGTAAGGATGAAGCAGGCTCCTCCATCTCAGAAGGAGCCTATGCGACAGAGAATACCAAAAGAATAAAGAGGTCAAAATACACATCAATACATTTTGAGAGACCCTTCTGAAAGTCTAAAAACTAGATCTTCCTTCAAAAATAATTATGTTTCCCTTATCTCACAATTAGAACCAAAGCCTATTGAAGAGGCTCTTATCGATGAAAATTGGGTTTCAGCTATGAAAAAAAAACTAAATCAATTTGACAAAAACAAAGTCTAGAATTTAGTACCTTGTCCACAAAACAAGTCAATCATTGGGTATTTTGAAACAAACTTGACAAAAATGGAAGATGGTGAAAAACAAAGCTAAACTTGTAGCTCAAGGTTATAATCAACAAGAAAGTATTGATTTTGATGAAACTTATACGCCTACTGCTAGATTAAAATAGAATAGAATTTTACTTGCCTTTGCATGCTATAGAAAATTTAAATTATTCCAAATAGATATATTAATGAAGAAGTGTTTGTTAAACAACCTTCAAGTTTTGAAGATGAAAACCATCCTAATTATGTGATGAAGTTGACTAAAGCTCTGTATGGTCTAAAGCAAGCTCCTCGAGCATGGTATGAGAGGTTAAGTAATCTTTTTCTTGAGAATAACTTTGAAAGAGGAAAGGTATATAAAACCTTATTTATTAAGAAAGAGGAGAACAATTTACTCATAAAGCAAATATATGTTGATGACATAATATTTAGTGCTTCTAATCAATGCCTCTATGAAAAATTCTTAGCTTTAATGCAGGGGGAGTTTGAAATGACTATGATCGGATAACTATCTTTCTTTCTTAGGTTGCAAATTAGGAAAACAGAAAAAGAAATCTTTATAAGTCAAGACAAATACACAAAAAAACTCATCAAGAAATATCATTTTGAGAATGCAAAACTGATGGGTACTCCTATCTATTATAGATAAGGATGAATGGGACAAAGCTATAGATGAGACAAAATGCAGAGGAATGATTGGATTACTACTATATTTCACAAGTTCAAGACCAGATATTATGCTTAGTGTGTGTCTTTGCACATGCTTTCAATCAAAATCTAAACGAGAGCCACCTTTAAACAGTCAAGATGATCTTTTGCTATCTTTGTGGAGCTATGGACTTTGGATTATGGTATCCAAAAATTGATTCTTTTAACATAGTGGCTTTTATGATGTAGATTATGCAGGTAATAAAGTTGATAAGAAAAGCACAAGTGGTTATTGCCAATTTCTTAAAGGATGTCCAGTTTCTTGGTTTTGCAAGAAACAAAATCACGCAGCGCTTTTGACAACTAAAGCAGAATATATAGCAGCTTCTAGTTATTGCACCCAAATCATATAGATGAAATATCAACTCCATGATTTTTCTTTGAACTTTGATCATATTCCTATACTATATGACAATATAAGTGCAATAAATATCTCTAAAAATCTTGTGCCTCATTTTACAACTAAGCATATAGAAATCAAACAACATTTTCCTAGAGATCATGTTTTACAAGGAACCATCAATCTTTTGCATGTTAAAACTGAAAATCAAGTAGCTAATATCCTAAGCCACTTTCTGAAGATAGATTTTGTGTGTTAAGAACAGAGCTTAGTATGTGAAGATTATCTGATATTATCTCTATATGAACATTCTATGATACTTCTTCTTGCATATATTAGCAGGCTCCTTTTAATCTATTTTTATGTCAGGTTCCTCTTATTTTGGAAGGCCCCTATTAATTTAGAAGGTTTCTCTTAGTATGGAAGGCCCCTCTTAGTTTAGAAGGCTCCTTTTTAGACTAGAAGACTCCTCTTAGTTTAATAGGGTAGAATACACGTGCCTTAAAAAGGCAGTTATTAAATAATGTTGTTTAAATTTTTAAAATGCATACGATGTTCTGACAACTCTTTTTTACATCTTTGTGCAATTTTGATATACTTCTTGATTGTTTAGTTCTTTCCCTTCTTTTTGATAATGACAAAGGGGGATAATTAAGAGATGATATAATTTGATATATTTTGCATAATGTTAATCTTGCATGATGAATAGCTAACTGTTGAAATATTATTATTTTGAATATGTGAAATGAGTTTGTGTTATGCCTGAGTTATCTTTCAAATGATAGGCTCCTTATTGGAAGTTGTAAGAAAGGCTTCTTCTAATCTTGTTTAAATTATAAAGATTACAGATATATTTCAAAATCCTTTATTATTATTTGAATTTTGAAAATATATCTGTTATTGCTTGTCATCATCAAAAAGGGGAAGATTATTAGCTTAAGGTTTATTATTAATGATTTGTACGATGACTATATAATATTTGAAAATTTAAATTGGATTTATTTCCTTATATAGATAATGATAAAATTCTTAAAAGGAAATGATATCATAGGATAAATGATTCATTTCTTGCAACAACCTTTCTAATGAACTTACCTTGATAGAAATGATTAACATCCAAAAGGATCTTACTCATTCGAAAAATTATCTCTAGAAATTTTTGAAAAAACATTTCTCTTAACGTCTGAATATTGGAAGATTCCAGTAGAGATGATATCAAAGATTTGTTAGATTTAAAGTCAGAATTAAAATGAAGCAATGACTAGTTGAAGAAAATGTCAACTTAAGAAAAAAGCCACTACAGTTGCGACAAATTTGCAAAATACTTCAATAGCATCAATATTCTTGAAAGTCATATTCACCCCCTTCTTACGTGTGTATGCTTTATCAAGTAGCAAGTCCTTAAATGTTAGAATGAATCAAATAAAAAGGTACCAAAGAAACGTAATCAATGTTGGTAAAATGTAAAGTATGATTTTTGAAAAGTTGGCATGAGATATAATTAATATTTCCATTTTAACTTAATATAAAGAACTGTTAGAAATTAAAGATTGAAGTTTAAGGTTGGAATTATGACCGAAACGAGAGTGCCACATATTAGATGTAACAACTTCATTAACAAGTTTGGATGGAAGGTGAAGGGAGGCAAGTTTAAATAGTCATCCAACCTTACGCCATATCCTAAGGATCTCGCCTATCTGTGGATCCAGCATAGTACAACCATGACTTGAAAAATATAACTTAATATTAATTTCACATAATTGACTAACAAAAATAAGATTTAATGAGAGTTTAGAAACAAAAAAAGTATTAGGCAAAGTTAGAATAGATGTTTGAATAGTGCCTACACTTTGGAAATTCATAGTAGAGTTATCAGCTTTATAGACAATATGTGAAATTGAAGGAGTTTTTAAGGAGTCAAATATGTAAGAGTTGGAGGTTATGTGGTTACAACATGCATAATTAAGACACCATAAAGAAGAATCACCTAGTGTTACAAACAAAGCAGATGAGGAAACAGTACCAAAAAATGATTAAAGTTGCTGCAAAAGAGCTTGAAGATCTTTCAAAGAGAATTTAGGAGATATAGATGTATTTTCATTATACCCTCTATGGAAACAATAGCAGCAGTAAACTGAGTGAAGTTAGAAGAATTATTTTGTTTGGGTTGTTTTCTACATTCGGATATATGGTGACCATTCTTTTTACAATAGTTGTAAAGTACCTTCTTCTTAGTTATGTTCTAAAAAGCATGATAAGAGGAGGCTTGAATGGCAAGAACAACATCTGTAGACGGAATAAATTTCTTCATTCAAAGGGTGTTTAATTAGGTTTTTTTCCATTATCAATTCTTTGATTGTTGTATCAAGATTTGTTAAAGATCCTTGATGAAGAAGAGAACTACAAATGGGTTCAAACTCATCTCTGAGAGTCATTAAGAGATGTCAAATATGTTTTTGATCACAAAGATTAACATAGATTGTGGCTGTGTGGGTATTAGGCCAAGTAGGGTCTCACATGCCAATTAATCCCAAAGTTCTTGTAATTCAAATTTATAAATATGGATGGTTTAACCAGGTTGTTATTTCATATGATGAAATCATCTATAAACTCGAAATTAATTGACATCATCAAATACAAAATAACAACTTTTAAGAAAATCTTATAGCTCTTTGGAAGTATCAAACCGTTAAAAATCATACTTGATTAATTGAGCACATGTACTTGAAACCATGTTAGAATCTGATGATTCATAGCTATGAAACATATCTTCTGCTTCATTTGGCCTTCGAGTAAGTTTAGGTACTCACTACTAACTACACGCTAAAGAAATTTTCTTCTGAGAAAGCTACACATTTCTTTAACCCATAAATCATGGTAAGATCCATCAAAGATGACAAATTGGTTGAGTAATGTATTGATGAAGCTTGGAAGTATCCAACGTCCATGCAAGACAAAAAAATCCTTCGTAACAAAGTTTGTAAATACACAAAAATAAAGAAACTTGCCTTTAGAGCTAAAATTTGAAAATTTTGAGCCTAAAACTAGGTTTAAAGCATCAAAAAATCTTAAGAATTGGTCTAACTAGTTCCTAAAAAATTAGCAAGAAAATAGTTGAATCGGACAATCATAATTTAGTCATCAAATTTAAATCAAAATGATTGACCTGAACTAGTTGAACTAATGATCACATAAAAGTCACGTGGGATAAAATGATGATGTGTTGTCGTATAATGTGGTTGACAAACAAAACCTACAGATAATGTGTTAGTGATGTGGCAGTGGTATGGCAATCGACTATTACGTGGCACTCTAACATGCCAATGATGTGGCAATTGTTCCTAATGATGTGGATTGCTTAGTGACTGACACATGTTAGCTTCGCTGAATGGGTATTTTTGTTGTTTAAGCTAAAACAACGCCATTTTAGCTGTGAAGTAATCAAAATGATGTCGTTTTGGATTGTTTCAATCTTTGGAAGCTAGAATTTCAAACTCGATGTTGGTCTTATTAGGGAGTGTGAGTGTGCGTGGGGAGGCCGTTTAGGACAACATTTGTACTGTCGTGATCATCCTGAAACGTATAAGACTTTGCTATATACCAAACGTTACTTAGGGAACAAAATTAACTCTGAAAATCGAGAATCAAAAGATTGCTATCCTTTTTACAAAGGGAACTATGACACTGTGAAAGAAGTGAAGAAAACTTTACAGTTCTATGCATATAAAACTATTATAAGAATATACAAAAGAATATGATTTATAATTAATTATATAAATCTATAACGTATACGTTATATGTTAACAATTATAAAAAATTTTGATTTTTCATTTTTCAAAATAATTTCAAATTTTAATTATAAAACTAAAATAAATTAAATAATTAAAACTATATTGGTCAGAATTCTTATTAGTAGTTAATGTAAATAATTATATTTTAGTGAATAACAGAATCATATTATAACAAAAAACTAAAATTACTTTTTATAATTCTCATAAGTTATGATATATATAAAAAATAAAACCAGAAATTAAAGAAACAAAATTTTAAAACCAAGTTGTAAATCATGAAATGACCAAAACAAATATTGAGAACATTATGATTAGAACGATGTGGATGGTTTATGTAATTAACATGATCCTTTCTCACGTTCAATTCTTAAGCAGGGTGTTACAAGGCAAGGGCAAGTCAACCACTCGCTCAGAGCCTATTTTTATAAATAATAAAATAGGTCTTATTTTTATCCTCAAAAAAATAAAATGAATTAAAATAGAGTCTGCTATTGACCTCACAAAGAATAATAAAAGAGCTCATATTTTACTTATTTTTAATTTTATGAGAGCTTAAAAATAGGTAAATATAGAAACCTTTTTTTCACTTTACTCAAGGCCTATAAAATATTAAGAAAGACCATGTTTTTACGATTGCAATTTTAAACATTTTGTCCTTTTAGTGACAAAAAAAAATATTAAAGGAGGACAATTGGTGCTAAAAAATAAAGGTAATAAGTTAATTTGAATATACTAATTCAAAATTAATTTTGACTAACTTAAACTAAATTTTGGTAATTTTTAGACTTATATGACACCCTTTTATTCCTTTTAGAACCCAAGCATTTTCCATGAAAACATTGGCATGGCCTCTCCGAATCCTGATTGAAGATTGGGATTAACTATAAATCAAGAAAGTTTAGATGAGGAGGTTGACTTCATAAAGATAGTACTCAAGAAATTCCAGGCAGCTCTCAAATAAAGAACAAGAAAGGATTGATGTAGACAGACGTAACAAATTCAATAGATATCATGCTGGAAATGGTCAAAGAAAGCGTGCGACAGGTACCTACCTCTTGATTCAGAGTGGATATGTTAAGTGACGGGCCAGGCATCGACGCAGTGACAAAGACACTG
>JAOSBN010081935.1:0-12440 GCA_027563595.1 Erythroxylum suave | reverse complement strand
TGAGAGCGACGATGAGAAGTAAAGAAAATGGGTGATGGATGAAGGTCGAGAGTGAGATATGAAGTCTGTATATGTGTCGGCTCTCTCTCTTCTCACCAATATATTTCAAGTCTTCTTCATAACCTAATTTGGCATGTTTTTAAATGTTGCGTCGCAAGTCGGGTTAGAACAGTGAGAGATTTTTCCCAAATATGTTCGAGTTTTTGACATTTTGCCGCGGCGATAGACAAGCTCGCTGTGGCGTTACATGTTTCTTGGACCCTTCGCATCGGCGAGAGAATTAATCTTCACCGCGGCGAACTTTTCCCGAAAGTTTCACGTGATTCTTCATTCTTCGCCACGACGACAGGTGGGCTCACCATGATGAATTTTTCCTGAAGGCTATGATCTCCTATTGACCCTTCTCCTTGAGGATCCTACAATCAAAAATAGCAATTTTTAGTATCAATTGTTCTTAAAAAACTTAAGAAATGCAATTAATAGCAATTGTGACAATTTTTAGTATCAAATTGCATAAAATAAAAGTTCACACTTAAGGATTAATTTAAACACAAAATCAAGAATTATGAGTCAAAAAGTATAGTAAAGACATAAAAGTGTTTCCAATTTAGATAATAAATTTGGACTTAATCACCTCTTATGTGCATCCTCCAGGCCTTCGATCTTATCCAAAATCTTATCTAACTTTGATTCCATCGAGTTCCCTTTATCTTGCTAAAAACTCGATTGTCTTTAAGGTTTGAACTGTCCACCATTGTTGTTCAACCAAGAGAAGTTAGGGTGGTTCTTCCACCTAGGGTTATAATTGTTGGAGTAGGGATTGTTACCACCTCCTTGTCCATATTATGTTCCCATATAGTTCACTTGCTCCTGGTTATCTTCCTTCATTAGATAGCAATCCACAGTATCATGGTCTATCTGGCCACAAAGCTCACACTTCATTTGTAACAGTTTGCCTTCCCCACTCATCTGTCCATATGAAGTTGTTACTCATCTTCTCCTCAATCAACTCCTCTGCTTCATCAATAATCTTTTGCATTAATGATCCTCTAAATGCTATGTCGATTTTGCCTCTTATCGGTGGGTTAACTCCCTTGTAGAATGTCTACAACAGGAACTCCTTGGGTAGGTTATGGTGTGGGCACTTCTTTTGCAGGTCCTTATATCTTTCCCACGCTTCGTAATTTGACTCTCCATCACCTTGCTGGAAATTGTTGATTTCCTTTATAATCTTTGTTGTCTTGGTCAACTAGACGTACTTGTCTAAAAAGACACGAACTAGCTGGTCCCATGTCTTGATGTTGGCTGGGCTTAGTGAATGATACCAAGCCTTTGCCTTATCTCCAAGTGTAAAAGGAAACAACCCAATCCTAACCGCATCCTCCAACATCTGATGATAACAGAAAGTATCACAGATCTCGAGGAAATTTACAAAGTACATGTTCAAGTCTTCATTAGCCAATCCATGGAATTGCATATTCTATTGAAGCAAATTGAGAAGTGCAGGTTTTATCTCGAACTAGGACACTTAAACAGGAAGCCTAGCTATGCCCTGGTTCAACAGGTTAAACTTCGGCCTCATAAAGTCCATCAGAGTCCTCTGTTGCTGTCCTTGGCTTGCTTCCTGATCCATATCCCACTGAAATTCCTTAGGGATTGTTGATTTTCTGAAATCTTCTTCTTCTTTTTCTTGCCGAGCTTTCCTAAAGGATCGTTCTAATCATGTGATATTTACATCTAATGTTTCTATTGCACGACTTGAACCTCTCATGACTTTTGTGTTCATGCAAGAGAACGATTCTGAAATCAAATGAAAGAAACAAAAACAAAAATTAAAAACTAGTCCAATTCCTTAAAGTATATAACTAAATTTCGCCTCCTCGACAACAACACTAAAAACTTGATCAACATTTTACATATGACAAATTTTAATATTTATAACCTTGATATTTTCGCAAGCGCATGGGTAGTTACCAAAGGTACCGTTCCCGTGAGGAGGGTAATTTAATCCTAAAATCTACGGACAGAGACTATTAAACGAATATTTACAGAAAATGAATTTTAATATGAGGACTAACTAAATCAAAAGAACCAAATAAATTAAGAAAATAATAATTGACAATTAACACTTAAATAGAAACAATAAGGACAATGATTAACAATTGTAAATTGAAATTGAATAACAATTAATGAAAATTGATAGGTTTGTTTAACAATGATCGCACACCCTCAAATTCAACCTACTGAGTTTACCGAAAGAGAGAAAGGGAAAATTATCTATCCTTAATGACGATCTGACCGATTACGATTTATTGAATTAACGGTTCTAGATGATCCTAGGGTTAATTACTCTCTCTTAAGTTATAATTAAACCCTAAAGCATAAACCCTAATTAGATTATGGGAGGTTGTAATCTCTTAACTAACATCCTATCTAAAACCGAATCAGTTCTTAAGTTCTCTAATAAACAATTAGAAACCCTAAATGTGATCTCTATACACAAGATTTACCAACTTGATCTAATTTTGAATCTATTAATTTGCTTAACTCTCACTAGTCCAAATTGATCGTTTTCTCTCGATTCATCCTCTTAGTTTATTATCGAGATATGAAGTGTAAAATTAAATCACAATTAATTTAATAACATATAAAACATTCAGATTTCATTAAATAAAAAATAATAATCCAAAGGTGAGTATAGAATCATTCAAACGCAATTCTATCATCAAACTCTATATCCCAATTCTATAATCAAATAAAACTGAAATACATAGGAAACAAAACTTGAATGAATGATGGGAGGCCGTGACTTCGAAATGCTTCTTATTCCGGGAAGCACGTTGTGTTTGTGTCGTCTTCCTTTTCTCTATTCCTTCATCTGTTTCTCGATCTCTCAAGGTTATCTATTTAAGGTTTCATTTTTTGGTGGGTGATCAAAAGCTCCTCTTCTCTTTTTGATGTTCCATTTATATCTTGGGGCCGTAGGGTTGATTCGAGGTCGAAACGGTTTGAAAAGTCCCTCGAAACTTGATCTTTTCAGCTATTTTCATGTCTACCTGACATAGGCCACGATTGTGACTAGCACCTAACCCTCTCTATCATGATTGTAACCCAATGTGTACAATCGTTGCTTGGTTCAGAGCTCTCTATCATGATCATGACCAAAGTGCACGATTGTGGCTTAAGTCCTATTGGCTTGCCTCTTTATGTCACGATCGTGGCCTATTGTACCATGATTATGGGCCATGTTTTTGGCCTGAAACTCTTCAGAACTTCTCTGTTCTTTGCTATTTACCCTAAAACACTAACAAACACATCAAGGTACCTAAAAAATATAACATTTAAGCTCAAAGACTCATATTAACATTTAAACACATAACTTAACACAATTAAAACATAAATGCACACTCATCACTCAAATTAACAGTAAATACATAACAAATGAAAACCTAAAATACGATGCAGTTAGCAACTATCAATTTTCAACCAAGGGAGCAAAATGATCCGTATTGAAACACCTACAATCTTGGTTGTAGAAACCACCCCAATTTTTCATACAAGACCAATAATCCACCAATCTAATCCCATCCATAATACTAAAATTTTTAGAGGCCAAATTATTGCCAAGTGCAATCCTCAAATCAAAACCCACCGAGCAAGCCTTCTTTGGAGGAAAGCCTGATTACATTTATTCAATTAATAACTCAAAATCGAGAAACAAATAATAAGAGATTCAATTTTTTTGCAGATGTTGGTGAAGAGGATTGAGATCTAAATAGGGTGACTCATTACTAAAATACACCATAATCAAAAGGGGCAGTTGCCTAGTTAACCTGAGCAAACCCAAGCAGTTACTGCTTTGGGAAGTGGAAGTGTGATTGATAACCACGTTAAGATTCTTCCTAATATGTCTGGTGATCAAGAGGAGGAGAGCCCTATATGAGAAAAAGTTGAACAGAAGGACTTAAACAATGAGCATGAATCTTATAGTCAATTTCAAAAAGTTGAAAAACTTAACCATGACACCAAAGACAATGAAGGAAAAAAGCTACATAAAACAATGGATCTTTATAGACTACCAATTCCATACCCAAGCCGCTTTAAGGAATTGAAACAAGATGAGTAGTTTTCATACTTGTATAACATGCTTTCAAAGGTTAACATTAATATACGCTTGTTGGATGTGATCAGGAACATTCCTATTTATGTGAAGTTCTTCAAGGAACTAAGTACCAACAAACGTAAGATTGAGCCTAATGAGAAGATGACAGTTTTAGAAGTTGCAAGCATGTTTTTCAGCATCAATTACCCCATAAACTGAAAGATCCAAGGAGTTTTATTGTGAAGGTATCAATGGGTAATGGTGATGAGGTTAAGGTTATGCTTGACCTTGGATCGAGTATAAACCTTATAGCTCACTCTATTTATAAGAAACTAGATATAGGATAGTTAAGACCTACCAATATGTGCTTATAATTAGCTAATAGGTCAATCTGTTATTTAAAACGAATAATGGAAGATGTTGGCAGATTGATTATCCCTGTTGACTTTATGGTCTTAGACATAGGGGAGGTTTAGCAGCAAAGGAAGGAGCACATAATACTGCTAGGGAGGCCTTTTATGTGCATTACCAATACCTTAATTGATATGAAGAACAAAAAATTGAGCGTGACTATTTTAGGAGAAACAGTAGAATTTTCAGTCTTTAATGTTAAACACATTCCTACTATTACTGTTTATGAATAATGCTTTCTTGTCGATCACTTTTATCCTATAGACCTTGATTTTGAATTGTAGGAAGAAGAAGAAGAAAAGGAGCATGGCTCAGTGATAGAAATTGGTAAGTACCATCAATTGTTGGTCGATGCAACTGAGGGAGAGGATGGCAAGTTCGTAGAGAAAAATCCCAATGAAAATAAGAAAATAGTGGAATCAATCACATTGATTGATCCAAATTAAATGTGATGGGTGAGGTGTCTAGCTAAAAGACATTAAAGAAGTGCTAAATGAGAGGTAAGTCATATAATTTTTTGTTTTCTTTTTCAATTATTTGTTTTTTATTCCTTTTTAGTGAAACTCAACTTATCTATTTGCTTTATGTGCACAGACCTACTTTTCAATCTATTCTATTTGTCTTACTCATTGTTGTTCTCTACTCCTTGATGTAGGATGCCATGCTCTATACGGTATCAACACAGTCACCACCCACACTTTTGTATCGTGTTTCTATCCTTGATCTTTCTATTATTTTTACTACATGATAGTTTAATGTCTTTTAGTTTTAATGCTTGTCCTTTTTTATGTCATTTTTTGTCTTAGATCTCTTTTTTACTTTTTTTGTATCACATTAGCAACATTGTGATATTAGGTGGGGGGTGTTAATTAATTTTTTTTGTTTTATTTTATGATTGGGTGTTTTTTCCCCATTTAATAGTTAGAGATGCATGGTCATTAAATGAACTCAGTCTAGATTAGAAATGCATAATATGAGTTAATGAGTATACTTGCATGCTTAGGTTGATTTAATTGGATTTCGATTAAAAGGACATTAGCTTATTATGATAGATGAATGACACTTTTCATTTGGTAAGAATTTGAGCCCTCTTGAAATATTTAACACCAAATTCAAGTATTCTTTGCTAAGAGTGTTCTTTCATGATTAAAGAACTCTAGAACTTGTAGCAAATACTAGTCAAGATCACATAGTCTTACACAAACAATGAAATGATTAAGGCAACTAGGATATATCCTTTTTGCTTTAAAAGCCACTATAATTTTACCCTTGGTTAGCTCCCTTTGAGATTAACATTAACCATTTCTTCTTTAAACCCAAAATGTGAGCCTCAACCCTGATTATTTAACTTTTTCATCAAACCTACCATAAGGAAGAATTGAGCATTTGAATGGGTATGATTAGGTTTGGGGAATAATTGATTGAAAAAGTGTGGGGCAATCTTAGGATATAGTTGATTTTTGAGTTAGTAATGGGAATGGTTGTAATTATTTGTATCTCTCCTCTACATTTTACCTCTTCTAAACTTGATCTTGTTCTAAGTAAATAAAAATATATAATAAAAAATAAAAGAAGTAAAAAAAGAAATAGAAAAGGAAAAGGAAGGAAGAGAAGAGAACATAAAAAGAAAAAAAAAAGATAAGAAAGAGGAGAAACATAAAAGGGGATTAGTTCTAATAATGTTAACTTGAAAGGAAAGAATTAAGTGTTTTATATTACTTTAAATGCTCAAATTTTTCTTTGGTTTTAAACTATGATTTTCCTTTTTCCTACTCTTAGCCTGGCCCCATTACAACCAAAATAAAGACCTTCAGAATGATGTTTGTGTTTGCTATGAGTGGTGGAGATTAGATTGGTAAGCAAGCTTACAGTGTATGTCTTTCATCAAACGAATGATGAGTGATTATATCCTACTTTTGAATGCTTGAGAGGATGGAGAGTGGAGTGAGTATCTATCACACTTGTTGATGGTTCTTTGAATTGAAGTACTTGTTGATTGATAGTGGTTGATTGCACAATGTTTTAGTGGGTAGTTTGGTATATGCTTAGTTATTAAATTGAATGTTTAGTACACATTTAGGCTAAGATTTTGTTAGTTAAATATTTATGTTTTGTGTGTTTTTTGGGTTAGAGCATGCTAGTGAACTATAATTTTATATGTTTGAGCTGCCTTAAAGTGATTGCTAGTGTTTTAGGGCAAATATAAAAAAAATACAGGAGAATCGGAGGAAGCCTGAGGCAAAGCCCATGGCTATGATCGTGAAAAAAGTTTGAAGGAAGAACCATGATCATGACAGAAAGGGAAATCAAGTGCCATGATTATGGCCTACGTGACAATAGATATGGAAGTCCTTCTAGATACAAGTTTTCGAGGTACTGTTCAGACCCAAAAAACCCTAGAGTTGTCCATAATACAAAAGAGTATAAAAGGAAAAGAAAAGAACCTTAAAAGGGAGCTATCCATTTTGCCACTTTGGGAAAAGCTTGATATGTGTCTAATTCATTTTCTAATTATTCCATAACATTTAGTGATTAAGGATAATAAATTGCTTAAGATACTCACTTTGACTCATACATGACATTAGGCAGAATTTGGAAGCAAAGAAGTTGAAGTTAGTCTAAAGCATGATATTTGGGCCATTTTTCGAAGATTAATTTTCACTTGTCTTTATGGAGCAACAAGAAGAAAATTAAAAGACAAGAAGAAGATAGGAAAAATGTAAAAGATAAAGAAGTAGAAAATCTACACTGTGTATGCCATACAAGAATGTGAGTTTAATAGAAAGCATTTTGGAATTATGGTAAAACAAAGATGGAAGGCTATAGCATGTTGAAGAAAAAAACAACAAAAGAAGAAGAAAACAAGAGAATAAAACATAACATGTTTACACTGTTCATGCAAACAATGTAAATGAAAATGTTGTTCATGCAAACAACGTAAACTCTGTTTCACATAAACAACGAGTTTCATGCATAACATGGGGAGCACCAAAACGCAAGTTGATGGGAGATAATATGTAGCTCAAGTGTACGTTGCATGTAGTCCATAAGTAGGAGCAAAACGACATGTAGCAGCTGGCAATAAGAAGCATGGATGGATAAAATGCAGATGTTGGACAAAGGCCAAGAAAACAAAGCATGAACATAGAAATGATGTAGTGCAAATGTGAGGGATAAAGGAAGCAAAACACGCAGTATGGAGACAAAAGACAAGATAAAATGTAGTCGCACAGTAGCAAAGGAGTAAGCTTAGGTTTCAATAAGAGTGAATAGTGAAGTGGACCAAAAATTAATTGGATAAATAGAATAGTAGCATAGGAGGTGGAGGGAGGGAAGTGACTTTCGACTGAAGCAAAATAGAGAATAAATATGCATTTTGGGTTGAATTGAAGGGAACTTTGGGAGCTTCAGGAGAGCACTAAGATGGAGGTGAGCTCTTTACCATGAGGAGACCTATAGAAGGGTAGCTTCCTGATGTTGGTTTGGAGACGACATCGACGCCATTGACCTAGTTAAGCACTCTTTCTTGTTTTAACTATGTCTTTCTCTCATTAGAATTGATTGTTTTATCCTATGTTAATTGGTTTAGGTTTTGTGTATGGATAATCATATTCTCTTTATTGTTTGGTTATTTGAGTATGAACCCATTGGGTATTATGAAAAGATGATTTTAATGCGTTCATCAAATCATTTATTTGTAAACCCATTGCAAGAATTTTGATATAATATGTAATTGTTATGTTGAAATTCATGTGTAGTGACTAATGATTCGTAATCATTAGGGATAACATAACCTAGGTTAAATGACTTATTGTATGTGGTTATTGCCTTGATTAATCGGTTTTCTCAATTTTTGATGCTACCACCCAATTGAATCTAGAGATCGTATCCTAGGTTATTCGATAGTTAGGTTTAATTAACGATCGTATCTTGATTAAATACTACCTAAGGGAAAAATCCGGTTAATTATTATCCCACGATTAATAATTGCTAGGAGAGTTTTGAGAACAACAAATTAATGAAATATGTTTAATTAGGGTGTAGGCTAAGATTGAACCAAAGAACCAAGTCCCTACTGAATTCTTTACTTTTATCATTTTTCACATGTTTTCTTTCATTTTTTATTAGTCTAGTTTTATTTTATTTTCTTATTTTTAAAACCCAAACCCCTCTAAACCTAAACACCGATTAATTTCATTTCAACAACTTTACCCACACTCTTTGTGAGATCGACCTGGACTCACCACTGCTATAGTAGTAGTGTAGTTTTTACTTTGACTAGCGTTATGACCCGTTGTCAATTTTGGCCCTGTTGCTGGGGAGTGCGATGTTTTAGTTTTTGTTTATGATTTTAATTAATATTTTGTAAATATTTGTTTTTAGTTCGTTTCTTTTCAGTTATTTCTTGATCTTTCATTTTTGTTTGTTATTTATGAAAAAAATCTGACATGAATAGAAGTAATTTCTTTTATAATTATTTTTCTAAATCCTATAACTAAGGTTGGACTTATCAACCTAACTTAGGTTGTAGATGAGATAACCGTCTGAATTACTTTTACGATATTTTACAGGACATCTAACAATTCTTGTGTGGACTAGAAACTTCTTGTCACAACTTAGGTACACCTTTGTATGACTATATCAAGACCTACAATGCTGTTCATCTTTAATTTTAACAAGGTATGTAAAAACTTTAAGAGAGAATGCATTAACCTCAACAGAATACCCTACAATTCTAATAGGATGAAAGGCAATCTTGGTCTAGTTTCTAAGATTCAAAGAGCCAACACAACTTAGGTACATCTCTAGAAGAATTGCTTAATAGTGTGGCTACTAACAATCTTCAAATTCTAGAAAATATGTAGCAGTTCCAATAGAATATGCAGCAGTTGTTTCACCAAGGTGAATAACAAATACGATAGGATACTCTACAATTTTAGTAAAATGCATTGCCTCGATGGGGAGATATCAATCATCTAGAACCTTAAAGTGAAGAGGAACAATTGTATCAACCCAAGGTGTACCTAATGGATGTTAGTGTGGAAACCTTACAGAGTGCCGAGGAGCTTGAGAATTTTAAAAGTACTACTCAAGGAATTGCTTATAAAGAAGAAGTCAAGGAGGAGCTCAAGGTAGGAAAAGCTAAATCTTTTAACTCAGAGGTAAATATTGAGTTCCATTTTGTTGTTGAGAATGACTGTTTACTTTTACCTAGTAGGTTAAAGGAATTAAACGAGGAAGAAAAGGTGAAGTGACATTTGAGATCTTTCTAGAGTCCATGGATTTAGTAGAGATTAAGAGTCTCAGGATAGGGAAGATACTGAATGGGAATGATTATCAAATGAGGCCCCATCCTGAACAATCTCACCTGGAGGAACTACATATGCCACCAAAAGATCAAAATTTTTGTCACGTGAAGAGAAATATGGAGTTGAGCCAACGACCCTAAAGAAAGGCACTTCTTGGGAGGTAACCCGAGGGAAGTAAATTTCTTTTCTGTACATTTCCACATTACTTTTTATATGAATGTGTGTTTCTTTGTTAATTTGCTTCTTAAGTTTTCAATCAAAATGAGAGAAATAATAAAAAATAAACCAAACATGTTCTCTTTTCTGTTAATTGTAGTACTATATAGTCATGATTAGAGTGTGAATTGACTAGAGAATTCCATAGCAACTTTAGCACATACTTTTACTTTTGTGATTGGTTGATGTGCATTATCTTTAGAAGAGTGGTGACTAGTGGTAGATAAAACTAGTGAGATTTTGAGCCTTATTTATCTGACACATTCATATTAGTCTCATTGTTGTTTGATAATGTGTGACCTTCATAACTTGTACATCTTGATTTTTCCTTGAATTTCTATTCAAGACCATATTTTTACTATATGCATTAACATGGATATGATTAGGTATTTTTTGCTTTTTCAAACTACATTAGAGAAATAGCCTATCCATTATATGATTTTCCTTTTTGATATGCCCCTTAAACTTTATTTGCCTTTTCTTTATGTATTAGCCACATTACATGCTTTAACATAACCAAATTCCCTTCCCAAGTCTTGAAGCTAGTGGAACATTTGCTGACTTTTGAGTTTGTAGAATTATAAATTTTTAAGTGTGGGGGTATGTATATAGGTTATAATGTTGGGATGTTATTTTATGTCTTATTATTAAATTCCTATGTTAATGTAGTTATTTTAATTTTTATAAGAGAACTGAAAAGAAAGGTAAAGTAAGAAAGAAAAGAGAAAGGCAAAAAAAAAAGAAAAGAAAAGAAAATGAAAAAGAGAAAAGAAAGAAAGTTTAAATAAATGTATCAAGGAGGAATTGTATATGTGTTGAAAAGTTCTTTATGATTAATGCATTCTCCTAAAGTTGTAATGAATGTGTTAGTGGAGTATGTGAAATATGAGATAGATGTGGCTTGGAAGGTTAACTCTTTCATGGTTTCAATGTATTGTCATCAATTGTATAAGTCATTCTTTCGGATTAGTATATGCTTCATATGGTTCATGTGTGAGAGCTAAATTAGGTTGTGAAATATAAATGTTCCATTCACTATAACTAACGGCACCTAATTTTTTACGAGTGTTAACTGGTTCACTTGATGTCACATTAAGTGTTGCTTTGTTTCATTAGCTTAATGGCTTTTATGCTACTTTACCAAATACATGTCACCTTACCTTTACCCACATTACAACCTAAAAGTTCCTTTGATTCATGACTTTGTATGTGACCTTTAGTGGTGGAGAAATGAAATGATATGCAAAGTTGTGGATTGTCGTGATCATGAATTGTATTTGAGTGTACCTATGGACAAGTCTTGTTTAAACACATTTTCAAAGTCTACCATTAGATTGCTCAGTTTTTAAGGTAATGAATGTTGTTTGACCATGAGTAAAGCTTGGAATGTTAAGTTCTTGCTATGATTTTTGAAAGTCATTCAAAGCTTTAAGAGGGGAGAAGAAAGAGAGAGAGGGAAGAAGAGGAAAAAGAGGAGAGGGCTTCCAATGATACTACCTTAACTAGTCATGCAGATCCCTTTCCAAATAACAATTTCATTTATTTTTTTCTTTTTTTATTGAATGTGTAAGATGGATATGAATGTTTCTGGATTTGGGATCAATGATGATGTTCTAATTTTCTTTAAAGATTTTAACTTGATTTGATGTTAATTTTCTCGTTTCTATGTTATTACAATTGGGTGTTGTGATTGAATGTTATAACTTCACGTTTTGGTAATAAATCTAGAGAGGGAACCAAATACGAAATGATTAGGTTGTTTAATGAGAGTTAAATAATCTAATATCTCGCATAATTAATCAAATCGGTAATTGTATGGAGAGAGATACTGTATATGACCTGATTGTTTATTCGAAAGCTTAAGAACTAATTAGGGTTAGGGCTGTTTGTAATTAAGAGATTACATGTTCAGTAGTAAACTTAATTAGGGTTTGTGATTATAACTTGAGAGAGAATAATCCTCCCTTCGATAATCTAGAACCAACACTAGAATAACACATAAATGATTATGTTAACATTGTATTGGATTGGGAAAAGAAAGCATGCCATATTTGGAGAACCGATAGATTTCAAAACTTGTTAGAAATCTTATTCGCTACAACTTTAATTTCTCAGTGCACTATCCTCTCCTTCTTCTTGTATCCAAAGCCTTTTCTTTTGAATCCTTTTCTTTGTCAATCTATCCTCTCCTTGTTGTTGTATTCTCAACCAATTTGATTTACCTCTTGTTCTTCCAGGACAACTTGGTTAACAAAATCCTTTGGTGGGCAAGGAGAAGAAATGTTTGGAGGAGATTTTTTTGGAAGAAAGGAACCAAAAATGAGGCTCTTCTCATGCAAATTTCGGCTTACTCATGCATGAAAGGAGAGAGAGAGTCAAACCATGCAAGAACACCTTCTTAC
>JAOSBN010081924.1:0-12440 GCA_027563595.1 Erythroxylum suave | reverse complement strand
TATATTTATCCTTGTTTTCTCCTAACTATTACTTGCATGCTCTTGGCACTTGTACTTGTTTTCTTCATAAACCTAGGTGCATGTCCGGCTGTTAATTAACAATTTCTACTCTGAAACATTCCATAGTACTATACTTGTTAAATACCGACTTTATGGTTAATATAACCAAGGTCCATATATATAAAGCCTTGGGGAATCAACCTATATAACTAGAAAGCAGAAGCTAAAACCTTAGGTTGGATACTTTATGGTAGAGACAAAAAAAGATTAAGAGGGCATCTTTTAAGATGTTAAAATATGGTGACATATACTTGGAATACTTAAACAATTTATTACTCTAAAGACATAATCACACTCACTATGGGAAAAGATTGATACCCTCAATTAGACAATCACTCGAATATATCCTTCGTACTTGGGAAGTGAAGCATGCAGTACAGAGACTCGTATGTTGCATTCCTTTACATTCAGTTATTATATACATCCAGAGACTAGAATCCTTCTAGCTCCCCAAGAACTTAAATCAATAATACTGTGGATTCTCTCTTCCAGGAGTAGCTTCTAGCTAGATGGCTTTCCCATTTTAGTTAAATAAAAATGTCTTTTACATTTAAAGAAATGGCTTCTCTTTGAAGAAGTCTTGGCATCAGCCTGGAAACAACCACGAAAATATGAGATGGTTTAACCAGTCAGCTTACATTAGCCCCCAAGTGTAGTGGAAGGACATTGATTATAGAAAACTAATATATGGTGATCGGTGACCCCAATATTGACACAGCATCACCTATTATAATTAAGAAACCTTGGAATCACCCCTAAGGAGAATGTTATTCTTTTCTTCTTTTTTCGTCTTTGTTGATTAAATTAATGCTCAATTTATCATGATGTACACTAAGAAAATCTTTTGCAACGTCCTTTTGTAACTTTAGTAGGATTAGAAGGTCGTCCTTCTGCTTTTCCGTGGCCAATCTATGGTGGCCTTTAGATATGAAGAACGTGCAGGCATACTTGAATGCACTCATGCAACGTATATATATTTATATATGTATCCAATCATGACTTTTTTTTAATTACAAGATAAAACTAAGTTGCATCTTTCTAGTTTAGAATAGCTCGGATTCTTAATTTTGAACATGGATGTGGAAAGCCACAAAATAATTTATTAGTTTTGTTAAGAGCGCTCAATGAGTTACCCCATTTAGCCGCTGTTATTTGGCTTCCACTTTCAAAAGCTCTAAACTGAATGAGTAGCTACAGGATGCAGAAATGTCACAAGCAGTTCGTGGAGTTTAAGCTTATATTAACCTTTGTTTGTTCGTTCGAACTTGTGGAGAACAGACATAAAAAGTTTTACTTTACTGATGTTATTCTTTGTATTCTTTATTGGATTGAATCATTGAGACAGTAGTTTCCATTATTAATATACAACAAAAAAGTTGATGCTTTGCTTACAAAGTTGAGTAGTAGTTAATTAAAAAGCTCAGATTATTCATTAACCGAAATGTGAAGTAATCCCCCACTCCCTGAGATAATTTTCCAAGAACAACGTTACTAAATGACCAAGAAACCTGATGTTTCGTATATACTGTGTGAATTCATTTAAGTTGTGATGTATGGCTTTACTCGTACTTTCATCTGGGTTAGATGAGAAACTCGGTTTCGTCTTAACAAATTCTAACTATTCAAAACAACCATGCAACTGGCATTACCATACGTATTCCATGGTAAATTTTCCGTCAATTCAATCTCCAACGTTTGAGCTGTAGATAATCTGAGGGTAATGAGATGAACGTGAATTGTAGTAAACTTTGAATAATCTTTCTTGATTTAGTTTACAGCTCATGAAGGTTCTTGGCCAATCATTTAGAATTTAATTCCTTCATTTTTGTTTTCTTTTGATAATTACAAGGTATTAAGTTGATTAATGGAGTACCAGGTTTTGCTAGTGCGTTGTGGTGGTGGTGGGTGTTTCTCTTGCACAAAGCCATTCGTTAGTGGTCTAATGTTGGCTTCTAGCCATGCAAGAGGTGATATAACTTAGCTAGTTTGAGTTGTTTTCTGTTCATCATCAATCGTTCTATAAGGCGGGCCACTTGTGGATAACGAAAATCTTGTTATGAGATAATAGAAAATTTTAACGGATATACCATTCTTTGATCACCTTCTTTTAACTATTCCAAAGTTTTCATTTTGTCTGTCTTTAATTATAGTATTCTCGTGCAACAAATAATATTTAATCACTATAACAAACAAGGTTTTTAGCGAGGAATTTAATTGTCGCTAAAGAAATAAAAATCATCGCTATTATTAATTTACGATGATTACATTTCGTTGCCCAAATTGTCGCGAAATCCTAGTAGCAAAACATCTGCGATGTTTCAAATAATTCGTTGCGAAAAGCTTTTTGCGACAAAAGTAATTCATCAGGAAACATTATTACCGATGATATGGCAGAACGTCAATAATGTATTTGCGTGACGTACTATTTTGGTAGATAAAAGTCTTGTCTCATGAAACAATAAGTGTTAGTATTTAGTTTTAGTGACGATTTAATTTTTGTAGCAAAAAACTTTTAGCTACAAATTCCTCCTGTACGGAAATATTTTTAGAGACGTTTTCTGAATGTTAGTAAAAAGTTTTTATGACGAATTATATTTGGTCGCTAATAATCATCTGTGACGATTTTTCTTCAATAGCAAAAAAGTTTTAACAACGAAATATTTGTTGTAACAAAAAATGTTTACCGATGTTTTTTATACGTACGGAATTAGTTTTTGTGACGAACTTGATTTGGTAGCTAATAGTAATTAGTGAAGAAAATTAATTTTTAATTTAATAATAAATATAAATTTTATAAACCAATTTATTTTAATTTATTACAATATTTAAATATTTTTTGACGAATTACTTTTGATAGCTTATATTATTTAAAAACAAATTTTAATTTTGAAATTAACAATTATTATAATTGTTAAAAACGAATTTATTTTAATTTATTACAAAATTTAAGACATTTGTAATATCTTGTAAATAATCATAAATTGAAATTAAATAAACATATAAAATGGAATGGATGTCATATATAAAACAATATTTACATCATTTACAAACTAAGAGTTTAAATTTTCGTCGCTAGCACTGTAATAAGAAGAGTTTAGCATTTGTTTAACTAATTTTTTTAGGTTGTTAATTTCTTTTAGTCTCTGATTTAACCTATCTTCCGTACATTGTAATTTGTCTTCTGTGCATTATAATTTTGCCTTTAGTAGATGATTCTCCTCTTGAAGTGCTATCAACAATGCTGGTCGTGAGGAAGAGGCTTCAACCCGCTTAGGGTCATACCCAAGCCTTTTGATATAACCTGGTTATGTACCAAGGACATTGTCGCAAATGTCATCAATATTAGGCTGATTTCCCTCAGCCAATGATGCTTGCAACAACTCCCTCATCTTGATCTGCAATGTAAAGAAGAAAATGCAATTAACTTAAAAATTATTAGTTAATATTATATTTAAAAATTGTAATATTAATTTATTTCTACTTACATAATTATTTTGTACTTCATCCGACGTCCAGCCTTGCCCTTCCTTGTAATGTGTGTGCTTGTATAGTATGATCCGATCACACTATTGCCCTTGGAGTTGTGTTTGACTCTACAATAATTAAAATTAAATTGAACCAATTACAATTTATTGTATTAAAAAATATAATAATAAATTGAACATATACTTACTAATTCTTGTCAGACAACGACAAATAATCTGGACCTAGTGTTATGCGGAGTCGTCATTTTTGCTCTATTGGCCTTCGCTTTTTGACATTTTTCCTAAATAAAGAGAATTTGTCTTAAAATATATAAATACAATTAATGGAAGAAAAAAATGAAGAGAAGAAAACAAACTTGAAACTGTGGTGAAGCCCAATTATCACACAATTTATGCCAATTTGCTTCAGTCACCCTTTTTGGCACATGTCTCCTGGCCTCTTCATTATGGGAAGGACTGATAATATTTATGTAGTCGATAGCGATGATCCTTCAGCCTTTGTTTCAGAAGTGAAGAGACGTCCTTGAAACCTCAGGCTACTCGATATCTTCAATATTGAGCTTCATCTGTGAAAACACGTATTAGATAAGGTATTAGTTTAGTTAAGCAAAATTAGAATACTTATAATGAAATTAATTGAAATAATACTGAAACTTTATTCAAAGCATTTTGCAGCAAGTTGTCTTCCTTGAACAGTCTGACATGCTGAAGGCAAGGCAACTTATTCCGAGCAACAACACCCAACTTACTAGCCAATTTTGCTGCTTAGATCTTATCAATTGGGCGCTCTTGTGTCGGATCAATAGTCACGAACAACTTGGAGTTCATTGCAACATTCATCCGTTACAATTCAACACCTTTTGTCTTTCCTCTACCTCATTTTTTTAGGCCAGTATTGGAACCTGGAAAAACAACATAATAATTAAAAGAAACAAAACATTTAATGAGCGCATAAATGTACATACGCTTGGTTATCAATAACAAACCTGAAGATCATCATGACTACCAGACGATGCCGGTCGAGGTTGTTGTTGCTGACTTCCCTCATGCGATGATGTCATTACTGGTTGTTCTGTTGGAGAGACTTCATCGCCCGTAACCACCCTATTTCCTTTGTTATGACCAGGTCCCATAGTAATCAACCTGTGTCAAAATCAATAACATCAACAATATCAATAAATAAATAAAATGATAAATTACCGCAAAAACATAACCAAAATATTAAAATTATGCTTATATTCATCGTAAATCAACATAACTACAATATCAACAATATAAGACCTATAATTATGTTATTAACATTTTAAAGAATAAAAACAATGAAACTTACATTTAATCATCGTCATCAAGATAAAGAAAATCATCATCATTAAGATGATGTTCGTTTGATTCTTCATCACTAATATATTCCAGCAAAGTATCATCATTGTCATTGAAGTCATCTTGAGTATAATCTTCATCTATTTGTAAGATAAGATGAGATTGGATTTTATCCAATTGAACTATATGTGGCTCTATATCTCTCCTATAAAATGAAGATATATCTGCATCTTTTACTATAATGCCTTCGTTATTGATCTCTAATCCACTATCTTAATAGACTTCATCAGCATCTTAATCTAATTCACCAACATCCCTTTCACAGAAATCAAAGATGTTCCTTTATTGAAACTTTTGAATAACCTTCCAATTGCGACCCAATACAGTATCGTTGACGAAGAAAACTTGTTTGGCTTGAGTTGTAAGGACAAAAGGATCATTATCATACCATGTCTTACTAACATTTATGCTAGTAATATGCCCATTCACTCTCATGTCAGTTAGATCAAACCATTTGCATTTAAATAGAACAACCTTATTATCCTTGATGTAGTGCAACTCTATAATTTCAGATATGACACCGCAGAAGTCAATTATATCGTCGCCATGACATCCTTCAATGACAACCCTACTATTTTGACTTCTAACTCGACTATCTTGATCTTGTATGTGATATCGCACCCTATTAACTATGCAACCTTTGTATTTCTTCCCACAAATATGAGGCCCACATGCCAAACTATATAATACTGTTGTCGTTTCTTCCACGTTATAGTTATATAACCGTATCATCTGTACGACAAATTTAAAATAAATATAAGGATGAGACATTTTCTCATATATACATATTATATAATTATTATGAAACTTACTCGATTTCTAAACCATGATATAAACTTCTCTCTATGTCTTTCTACAACATTAACGATCCTTTTGCTTTGAATTATGTCCTTGTGCTCTCTAATGGCGAAAAAAAAAAACAGTAACATCGATGGGTTAATAAAACAAATTCTAATATGATTATTTGAATGAAAAGGAATATACGTATTCCATGTATGTATCAACATTCTCGCAATTGTTCAAAATATACTAATGGGCAATTAAAAATTTGTCCTTACTTAACTTGACATATTTACCCGCACTAAGTGGCCTCACCTTTTACGAGAAAATAGACAAACCACCATCGTCATTGAAATCAAAGTTACGTTCCGATCTGTTAAATCTTGTCTCCACATTAGTTAAGTACATTGAGCAAAATGTCAAGCATTCATTTGCTATATAAGTCTCTGTAATAGACCCCCTCTAGTCTAGCTCTATTACATATATAACGCTTAAAAGAGCATAAAAACTTAAACATAAACAGTTAAACAATTAGGAATTGTTACTAACAAATAACATAGCAAAAATTTGTTGAATTTAACATAAATTAACTTTCAATCGAAAACATCCATCGAAATTGAACCGGTCCACCGAGTTTTGCTTCATAAGGTAAATGAATTGGCAAATGGACCATAACATCGAAAAACGATGGGAGGAATAATAGTTCAAGCTTACATAGAATCAATGTTATGTCTTTCTTTAATTTATCAAGATCTTTACCTTGAACTGTCTTGCAACATAATTGCTTAAAAAACTCTCCCACTTGACTTAAAGTAACAGATACATCCTTCGGCAAATACCTACGTATTCCAACAGGAAGTAGTCGTTGCAAAAGTACATGACTTTTCAACCTTGACACTTTTCCTTCTTTAACATCACAACGATCTATATTAGATGCATACCCATCAAAAAATTTGACTGATTGGAGGAACTGACAGAATGCTTGTTTCTCACTTTTTGACATGTTGTAATAAGCAGGTGGAATAAAGTATGATCCATCATCTCTTCTTCTTAAATGCAAATCTTTTCTAATATTCATGTCTTGCAAGTCAAGTCGAGCCTTAACAGTGTCTTTCGATTCCACAACAATCCCCATAACAATTCCTAAAATGGCCTCACAAATATTTTTCTCAATATACATGACATCAAGATTATGCCTCAATAGTAATTCCTTCCAATATGGTAAGCTAAAAAATATGCTTCTTTTAGTCTAATTCAGTTCGATCTCATTTCTCTTAGGCTTTTTATCACTTGAATGTTTGCCTGGTGTAACGTCAAGCAAATGTGACAGCTAGTAAACTATATCATCTCTCGACAACTGGATCGGAGCTTCACCCAACTCAATTGTCCCATTAAATTGTTTACTTCTGCGCCATCTAAGCCCATATTCCAAATAACGACGATGACCCGTATAATATATTTTACTTCCTATCCTTATTGAATATGTTTCAGGACAAGCCATATACCCGTTAGTGCTCCACTCCGATAAATTCTCATAAGTTGGGAAATCATTCATAGTCCACAATACAACAGCAAGTATTGTAAATGTGTTGCCTTCAACAATATCAAAAGTTTCTATTTCATATTCCCATAGATCATTTAAGTCATCAATTAATGGTTGCAAGTATACATTGATGTCCTTACTAAGAGTAGTAGGTCCTAGAATAAGCAAAGATAACAATATAAAAGGCTCCTTCATACATTTCCATGGAGGTAAATTATATGGGACTAGAATCACCGGCCACATGCTATATGAATTACTCATATTACCGAAAGGATTAAATCCATCTGAGGCCAATCCAAGTCGAACATTAAGACAATCTTGTCCGAATCATGGGAACTTTCTATCAAGCTCTTTCCATGCCATTGAGTCAATTGGATGATGCATTATGTTATCGTCAATGCGTTTCTTTTTATACCACCTCATATCTGAGGCTATTTTTGTTGACATAAACAGCCTTTGTAATCGTAGCTTAATAGGAAAGTATCAAAGGACTTTCATCGGTATCTTTTTCCCTCTCCCATCATTAACCCGCCACCTTGGTGTACCACAAATAGGACACTCTTGAAGTTTTTTACTTTCCTTCCAATAAAGTACATAGTCATACTTACAAGCATGAATTAAAGTATATCCCAATCTAAGGTCTCTTAACAATTTCTTCGCGTCATAGTATGATTTCGGTAAGTTACGTCCTCTAGGTAATGCATCGTTTAGTAAGTCAATTAACATGTTAAACGACTTGTTACTCCATTTATTATAAACCTTCAAATGTAACAATTTCACAACAAATGAGAGTTAAGAAAAATTAGAGCACCCCAGATATAATTGTTCTTTAGCAACTTCCAATAACTTCCCAAAATTATCTTCAGTCATATTGCTAATTATGTTAGGCATTCCTGATTCATTCCTAGTCTCCATATAATTTTGACAATCGTTTAACATCTCATCAATCCCATCATCATTCACATCATTATCATCAAGATCATTACTATCATCAACATCATAAGATGTATCGACACTTCTACTACAACTTGCTTCCTTACGTTCACCATGATAAAGTCATGAATTATAGAATTTGTCTATGCCTCGGATGAGCAAGTGATTATATACCACATTTTGACTTTGGAAGTCTACATTTAAGCAATCAATGTATGGACAACAAATACTACAATTTTTTCCCATTTGATCCTTAACAAACTACCTGAAACTCATAACCCCTACATATTCAGTTGACCATTTTTGATAAGACATCCAACTCTTATCCATTTTGCTAGACAATAGAAGAATATAATAGAGTTATAACATGCATTTTTGGTATAATGTTAGGTTTAAAAAGCTTTAGTGTAATGTTACATGCAGCAAACAACTTGTTGCATTTCATATGCAACAATTAAGTAACCAATTTAAAACAAAATGAAATAATAACCGATATATAAAATAATGAAAACTACTAATAATAATAATCACATGAAGATGTATAGTACTTGTATGCGATTGTTGATTCTGAGTAAAAGGATGAGGACCGAGTCTGGAAAATAATAATGGGCATGGGATTGGTTAACAACAATTACAATAAACACAATAATTATTAATATTTAAAAATATAACCAACATAATAATAATGAAGGCTACTAATAATTTGCATACCTAAAGATGTGTAGTACTTATATGTGAACGTTGATTCCGAGGAAAAAGACAAGGACTGAGTCTGTAAAATAATAATGGGCATGGGATTAGTTAATAACAATTACAATAAACAAAATAATAATAATTATTTAAAATTGTAACCAAAATAATAATAATGAAGGATACTAATAATTTGCATACCTAAAGATGTGAAGAGGCGACGTCAGAGACAAAGAAGAAGACAACGCGAGGGAGAAGAAGAGGGTGGGGGGAGGGGGGTTTCGGGTGTTTTATTTGGTTTTAAGTGGGACGACATCATTTCACCTACGATATAAAGAATTCATCGCAAAAAGGTTTCTCATTAGGCAAAAACGACATAGTTCCAATTATTTTGATGGGACACAATTAGTGACAAAAATTAAAATCATCATAAATTGACGTTTATTTAGCTACCATTATTGTAATCGTCGCTAAATACCACGTTTGGGCAACAAATTTCTTCTTATCGTTACAAAATGTACAACAATATGTGAGAATATGATAATTCGTCGCTAAAAATGTTGACTTTTAGTGACGATTAAGAAAATTGTCGCTAAAAAATTTGATTTGGTGACGAATATAGTAAAACGTTGCCAAAACCCTTTTTCATTCTTCTTTAAAAACCCTGATCCTTGTTTCCAAACCTTTCTACCTCTGTAGCCTCGAACAACTCTTCCCAAAACCAGCAATCGCCGACATCTTACGCACGTATCAAAGCTATTCACTTTATCGAAACACGGCCTGCAATGCTCTAACTTCTTTTTTACTGTGTTCTATATTTTCATTTGAGTTGATCTTTATTTTATAAATCTATTATTGACTAGATCGGCTCTTTGATTGACAAGTTTCTGTGATGAAGTTGTGATATTTTTGTTTCTACAATAGATCTGCACATTTTTTGTATAGATCTATGTAGAGATCTATGTAGATCTATGCATTATTCATTTTTTGCGATGTTGAAGTTGATTTTTTAATCTTTCGTAATTGTTTTTTTATTTCTTTATGTTATGTTATTTGTACATAGTTGTTGGAGAGCGTGGATTGTGTTAATGTTAGTGATAGAAGGGAAAACATATGGTTTGCATTTGAATCTTAGGATATCATTGTCATATCTGTAAGGTGTTCGATGATATTTCTGTGCCAATTTGCATATCAAAAGTGTTATACTCAACGCAATATCTACTGAATCTTTTAAACTTGCTTCTTGATGGTTTTAGGTTCTCTGTGATAGGAAGTAGCATTGAATATGTTCATGTTGGTTATGGAAGGGACAACATATGAATTACATTTGAATTCTGGGATGAGTTTGTTATGTCTGTAAGGTGGTCGATGATATTTCTGTAACGATTTGCATTTGAAAGGGGTTATTCTCTAGCCAATCTATTAAGTTCTAAACCTTAGAAGTTTCATTTGTCATCATAATTGGACTTAAAACATATTATCGTTTTATTCTAACTCAACTTTTAAAGCATTTTCCTTTAAACATTATTAATGAAGGAATGTCGACATGAAGATTAGTTAACGATGGCCCTAATTCATTTCATTGGGAGGAATGTGGCAAAATTGTCCTTACTGGACAAACTGAACATGAAAAAGAAATCTCCTGCATCAGACAAAATCCTTGTAAACCTTCCATGACTGATCTTCTGGAACAAGGTTTTTAGTCTCATCCGAACAACATCACTTCCCTTATTATGTACATCTCATTTCTTTTTATGAAGCTATTATATATATATATTCAGATGTGATGATTTATACTACATGTTGTTTGAAGCATGGTTCAACCATGAATTTGACATGTTGGCCCATGGTGGTGGGAGTGTTGTCACAACAGTCGGTAAAGAAAAATCAGTTGATTTGGCAAATTTATCAATTTCAAATACTTCGTCTGCTCGTGTACGTATATATGTCACCCCAATTTCAATTTATTTAACTAATATGTTAATATCTAACTTCTATACTGACTGTGTTTTAGGTTCTAATTCTAGCGATCATTTCACTGCATCCTCTCCAAATTTAGAGATAGCCAAAAAACCTATTGGAAGAGGGGTGTGTCAAACCCTACTACAGTTGAGGGAAAAGCTATTACTGTTTCAATTAGTGCATTTGAACGTGCAAGGGCCCTTCTGGGAAATCCAGACATTAGGGATTCATTTACTTTTACCGACTCTCATGTCATTTGAAATCCAAATAAATAATTATATCATTGTCAGTTAGCGAGTCAATCAACTAAACTCAGCTTTAAAGTTTAGTTCTTGCTGTATCAGCAATAGTTTGCCAAACAACATATGTATTACTTATGAGTCAAGTTGCATACTATTGAATATTAATTGTTATTGTTCTAGTTCTATGAGTGTATGAATTGGATTACGTCTAATTCTAAGTTCATACTACTTCATATATCATTTTATTATATTGATAAAATAATTGAAATTTTTATTAACTAATTTTTTCAATGTTAATTAATACTAATGATTAACTAATGTTAGCTCCATAACCGATATGTTGTCAGTTTTTTCTAAATTACGTTGATAAAATTATTTTAAAATTTTATAACTAATTTTTTCAATGTTAATAAATAATAATGATTAATATTGATAGTACTATCTAACACTTAAAACTGTAATATTAGTTTTTCTTCAATAATAAATTGTAAACATTCAAAACAAATCTTCAATAAAAACTTATATTAACTATGATAGATTATAAAAATGTTAGTTTAATAATTTATGAAAATGTCAATCTTTTAGCGACGAATTCCACAAAGCGTCACAAAATGTTTACATTTAGCGACGCATATCAGAATTTGTCACTAAATGCGGAACATTTGGTGACGATCACAACAATTCATCGCTGAATGCTAGACATTTAGGGATGAGGAAAAGAAGTCATCGCAATACGTATAAACTTTCGCGACCAAATGTAGCTTTCGTCGCTAAACGCGGAACTTTAAGTGACGAATCTTTGTATACGTCGCAATATGTTTAAGTAGTTATGGTGATCTTTTGAGAAATCGTCACAATTGTATTTTTTAGCGACGAATATGTTGCATCGTCACCCATACCCGGTTATTTGGTAACGATTGTTCACAATCGTCACTAAATATAAAGCATTAGGCGACGATTTTCGTGTTTCGTCGCGAAAGGTTTTCCCTTTAGCAACACTTGTTGTTATCGTCAATAAATTACAGCTTTTAATGACAAATATTTTTAAACGTAGTAATATGTTGACTTTTAATGACGATTTTGTTGTCGTCGCTAAAGAAATCATTGCCAAAGGTTATATTGTTATAGTAAATTTTATTATTGAATAAAATGAATATAAACCATGAATTTATTTTTCTTTCTATAAATAAAATTGAATATTTTGCAATCACGTTCTATGTTGAAAGAAAATAACCATTACATATTTAGTTAAATTTAAGAATATAAATTCTCAGCTTTTTTTTTTTTTAATATTCGGGAGACACAAAAGTGTCAATTTTGAAAATTACAGAATAACCCCCTAAGGGGGGTCAAAAGCATCAAACG
>JAOSBN010081875.1:0-12443 GCA_027563595.1 Erythroxylum suave | reverse complement strand
GAATGCCTTACAAAAGACCTAAAAGACACTTATATAGTAATTGAAATTAGGGCCAATAATAATATAACAAAAGTTCCCAATAAAAGATAATTAATTCTTCTTCCTAGGCTGTAATTTAAGCCCAAAACGTCATTAAAACTTATGGGTCCAATCATCCAATTAAGTGTAGCCCACAACAGTCTATCTTGCCATTAGCCTTGCCCAAGGCTAAGTCCAACAACGTTGTAAGACGTCCAAGAAAGACTTCAGCAGCAACTCCTTTGATCAAAAGCCTCTCAAATATGCTCCAAATGCTTCATTTTCAATACATCCAACAATCCCTAACCATAATATATAAAAGCAAGTAAAAGCTCACATTTAAGCACAATAAAGGACCAAATAAGCATAGAATTGGGAACTAAAACATGCTAGATTTACACACTATCAGACAAAGAACTTAATGCTTGTTTATTCTTGAAGTAATCTTATTTCGACAGGATATACAAATTCTAATTTCCAATCAGATGTTGATTATAGGAAATCAACTTCTGGCTCTATATTTGTTTTAGGAGGTGGAGCCACAGTCTAGAGGAGTATTAAACAATCTTGTGTTGCTGATTCGACTATAGAGGCTGAGTATGTTGCTACTTGTGAAGCAGCAAAAGAAGCAATTTGACTCCGCAAGTTCCTAAATGATTTGGAGGTAGTTCCTGAGGCAGAAAAGGTCATTACACTTTATTGTGATAATAATGGGGCAGTGGCTAATTCTAAAGAACCTCGGTACCATAAAGCTGCCAAACACATTGAGAGAAAGTATCATCTCATAAAGGAGATAATACAACATGATAAGGTGAATGTGGTAAAGATTCCCACATAGCAAAACTTTGTTGATACATTTACGATGGCGCTTTCTCAAAAGAGTTTTGAGGGTCACCTAGTAGGGATGGGAATGAGGGATATATCAAACTCGCTTTAGGGCAAGTGGGAGATTTTTGCAGTTATGTAAATATAGTACCCTAGAAAGCAAGTGTGTTTACTTATAACTTAATTTTCTTCCAGTTACTTTTTGTAATGAAAATATTTATTATTAATAAAACAAAAGATTTTGGTTTTATACGTATGAGCATAACAAAACTAGTCATAAGGTACCAAGATTCTTTTGTAAGTAATATACATATACATAGAGATGTATGGGAAACTTGTATATTATTAGAATCTAAAATAATTGATTTACAGTTGAATAATCAAGTTGATCGCTTGATATGGATTAGATTATAATGTTATGATTTATCTCTATGTAAGTGAAAGAGTTTACTTCAAGTGAATGATAAGTTTCATATCATGATAGTAGTTGACTATCAATAATGGCACTATTAAATGAATCTGGAATCACGTATGTTTTAAAGAATAAAGTAGGCATTACTTCAATCTTAAAACATACACTTAAGCATTTGTTTATTATGGACCATAATCTTGATGAGTGGTGAACTCATATGTGTTTCATTATAATTTTTTATATGATCAAAATGAATTTTTATAGAGTATCAATCTAGTGTCTGCATGTTGGAATTATTAATTGAAACACGTATTAGGGAACATTCACTCAAATAAAGAGTTAATAGTGATATCATCACTTCTAGAAGTTTTATGGAGATTTGTGATTAAACTGGCACCAATAGCTTGATGGACTAGCTACCCACAAAGTCTTAACACCAAGATGAGATCTTGTGTGTTAATCACCATATACAGTAAAACAAGAGATCTAGAAGAAAAAATCAACATAAGGGCAAAACGGTAATTTTACCCTTTATTGTACAGATGGCTATAATATGGTTCATATTAGAGTTTGTAATTAAGCATCTTATTTGAAACATGTGTTCTTATAATATTTAATAATTCAAGAGTTCAACTAATTGTCTTTAGTGGAATGACATTTAGTTAATAAGTTGGAATTAATTCCAATGAGATTAAATTAATTTTGGGTTTATTTGAGCTTGAATTATATAAGTCTAATTAGATTCCTCATTTGGCTTCTAGGAAGGTTATCAAGCAAAATAAAAAATACAAATAGAGATTTTAAAGCCTATGATTAAATGTTGGGCTTACTTTAATTAGAAGCCCAAATTAATATTTAGAAATGGGCTAGACTTTGGTATAATTTGATTAATTATATTAATTAAATTAAATCAAAGTTATTAAAGATAAAAGGAGGTAGATTTTCGGTTTTAATGGGCTAAATGTATAGCTGCACATTCAATATTGGTTTGCTACATTTAAGATGGTTTTTAACATGCTTTATCATCATTAAATGGAGTTATAACCTTATAATTAAATGGTTTAATGGTTGTCTTTTAATGATGGCATGTAACCATTTAGCATTCATTGGATTAAAAAAGAAAGAGGTGCATTTGAGGGACCCTCTTCCTTCTTTCATCACAAAACCGAAAATGAGATGTACCATTTTAGGTTATTGATCTTTTCATATAGCCATCTTAAAGCAAATGAGAAGAGACTCATTTATTGGATTCTTTATGATTGATTAAGGAAGGAGGTGATGCATTAGATACACTTCACTTCTTTCTTTAAGGCTTAACCAAAATTGAGAAAAATAATAAAAGGGGTTGTTGAATTTTTATCTCTCTCTCCTATCTTGCATGAGTGAAATTTACCTGAGAGGTGTCTCATCTTTAGCTTCCTTTTCTTAGGCAAAATCTCTTCAAGTTTTCTTCTCCTTTCCTACCAAAGGATCTTGTCGATCAGGTTATCTGAGGAGAATAAGTGGTAGATCGGATTGGTCAAGGATACAATAACAAGAAGAGGATACATCACCTAGGAGAGGATATGTTGCCAGGGTTAAGATAGCACAGCAAGGAGTTAAAGCCATAACAAAGGAGTCAGTATATTTCTACAATCTTGGTCTTATGTTAAATATTTTCCTTAGACCTTATCATGTATGACTTGACTTATTGATTTGGTCATATTGCTTCCCCTGAAATTTTGATTTCTAAAAATAAAGTTTTGAAATCTAACATTTTAACCAAATCTTGCATGCTTAAGTTTTCGATCCAATAGGTATATGTACGTAATGAGATACAAGTATGAAGCTTTTGAAATGTTCAAACAATTCAGACATGAATTAGAGAAATAACTCAGTAAAAGTGTCAAGACATTTCGATCAGATCAAGGTGGTGAATACTCGAACGAGGAGTTTCTAAGTTATCTTAAGGATAACGAGATTGCATCCTAATAAACTCCATCTTACACACCGTAACATAATGGTGTGGTTGAAAAGAGAAACTGGACCTTGTTGAATATGGTAAGGTCAATGATGGGCTTTGCAGATCTACCAAAATTCTTTAGGGATTATGCAATTGAGACTACTGTTTATATGATAAACACAGTCCCTTCAAAAGCAGTTGATCTTACTGCATATGATATATGGACTAACAAAAAAACCGTATCTTTCTTATGTGAAAGAAAGATGGGGTTAGAGATGCGATAACAGTTAAACCTGCTAACACGTAAAATGTTCGTATGTCATCTAGGATACATAATGTTCCAGAGAGATATGGATTTCTCGTAAATGAACACAATTATGTATTGCTTATAGAGGATGATGAGCCTATAACCTATGAAGAGGCTCTAAAGAGTTCAGAATTTGAAAAATGGCATCAAGACATGGACTCTGAATGGATACCATGTTTAAAAACCAAGTTTGGACTTTGGTTGAGAACCTATAGGTTGGAAGTGGATTTTCCAAAAGAAAATTGACATGGATGGTAATGTGATTACCTATAAAGCGAGACTAGTTACTAAAGGTTATCATCAAAGACAAGGCATTAACTATGACGAGACTTTTACCCCCTTAGCCATACCTAAATCTATTAGAATACTCCTAGCCATTATTGCTCATTATAATTATGAGATATGGCAAATGGGATATGAAGATGAATTTCTTAATTGGAAACCTAGCTGAGAATATACATATGATACAATTTGAGGGCTTCATATCCAAAGATGGAAAAAAGGTATGCAAGCTTCAGAAATCCATTTATGGATTGAAGCAAGCATTTAAGAGTTGGAACATCTGATTTGATAGGACAATCAAAGAGTTTTGTTTCTTACAAAATCCAGATGAACCTTGTGTTTATAAGAAAATTAGTGCGAGTGTTATCATATTCCTTGTGTTATATGTGGATGACATATTACTAATGGGAAATGATGAATCAAGTTTGCAATTTGTCAAAATTTAGTTGACTTGAAATCTCTCCATGAAAGACCTTGGAGAAGCAACTTATACATTAAGAATAAAGATCTACAAAGATAAATGTATCATATAACATGCTCTTCTATACGCAATCAATATAGAATAAAGATCTACAGAGATAAATGTCCCAAAATTTCTCCATAAAAGACCGTGGAGAAGCAACTTAGACATTGAGAATAAAGATCAACTAGCAAATATCTGGAAGCGGTTGCTCTACTTGCTCTTCCATACGCAATCAAATACAATTTCATGTTACCACATTGTTCATGTAACTTAATATGCATTTTTATAAATGTGTCATGTAACATGCATATTCAATGACATATGCCTGGGTATGCTTCTGTAATAAACCAATGCATGGATCATTTGTACTCCAAATGTGTCAAAATTCATTCACCCATTAACTATTCCAGCTTTCATGTCAACACAACTTTTGGGTTTACTTTACATGATCATTATAACAAGAAAAAATGGTGTATTTCTCTAATACTTTCTTCTAGAAAATTGTTCCCCTGTGCCTTAAGTTTCTGATGACTCCAAGATCATATAATTTGGTTCATTATTCTTTGAATTATGCACAAAATACTGTAGACTAAGTACATTTGAAATTTTAGCTAGGGCATGATCATGCATTCAAGTTGAACAACTCAGATCTCTCAAGTACAATATGCAAAAATTACAAACTTTATACTAATTGAAAAATAAGAGAATAAGCTACAACTTTTGTGAAGACACCTTTGTCTGATTTGACCTACATTAATACAGTTTATTTGATAACAACAAGACATGATTTCTGTCACTGGTAGTGCTACAGCCTATGCCAAGACTCAATTTCATGCCAACTTTTGAAATTCTTAGAGACAGAACTGAAAGTCTATGTGTTTAAGAAAGTTGTATAAATATGTCTCTAGTTTAATCTTAATCAAGAATCAACTCATTTGGAAATCTATAGATCAACATATAATCAAAATACTGAAGCATGTTCAATGAAAATTCTCCAGTTCATAACATTCCAACAAATTTCCTCTTTTTCGTCCTAATTCCATTAATCAAATCTTTCCCGAACGAATCCAGATGGCTTTAAATTTTTATGGAGCTGAAGAAAAATGTGTTAGTAATCTATTGGTTCAAGTTTCAAGTCATTTGAAGTTTGGATGAAAAAGTTATATCCAAAAGACTCAAAGTTGGATAAATACACTAGTTTATATGCAAACTGCAAAAACCAAAATCATACACGCAAACCATCACCTTCTTCTTCCGCTCTTGACTTCACAAATCTTCATTTAACTCCTTCATCACTTTATAGCTATTACATCTAATGTATAAACCATCTTTTCTACTTCCATCTCAATTAAAACCCAACACAAATAAATCAAAAATCCAAGATTTATACATAACTATTAAAAATCATACTGTTCACGTACGCATATTCCATTTTCTGCATCTTTCATTTTCTGTATCTGTCTTCCATCTTCACTCCACATTTTTTATCATCTTAATCCTTCTTAAAACACAACACCATACTGCTCTATGTTCTCTTTAAAATTAACCTCATTTAAATCCATCTCTAACAATACTCAAACATTTACGCATATACAGTGAAAAACATAGCATATGTTCATCGACTTGTCTACATTTCTGTGCTTCCCTACACACGTTTCCAGCTATTAAGCATCCTTATTCTATAAACTCTGAACTATTAACAACAAGATGAATATTTCATTCCTCACATTCATTCACCGAAACTACACTTCTTAAACCTCTCATGCATGTATTCATTTACAATTTTAAATCATCATCAAAAAGCACTTACTTGGTTCAACAAGGTTTCCAGCAGTGAGAGTGAATCAAATGCACAAACACAAGCAACCAGTTGATTCGGTAATGGATGAGCAAAGAAAGAGTTTTGGTATTGGTGTTCACGGTGAAGAACAACAAAAGCTACACTAATGCTTTACCACAAACATACCACAATCATAACCACGTGCAATAAGGCCTCTCCACATGTCACCATTGCATGTAAACAATTTGGCGCTCAATAATCAGTCGATGTGTCACGCTTCCATTTGTCCATTTTTCAACATTTTTCCTAGTCCAAAAAACCCCAAATTTTTTGAAAATTTCCTAAAATTCACTATAAATACAAAAATAATAATGACTCTCTCCAAATAAATTTTAAACACATAAAAACCACAATTCTCATTTTAATCACATTTATAAATCAATTATACTTGAAAAATGTCAATGAATTAAAATTATTTCATGAATATCTACATAATTCAAATATTTAAATATGTCATATAATGCATGAAATGCACTTCTAATTTCTCAATATGCTCTCATTTACACTATTATGGGGTCCTAGCCCCTAACATGGGATATTGAGATGTTACAATCAAGAATATCCAAAAGTACTTGAGAAAGACGAAGGATGTATTCTTGATATATGGAGATGGAGATCTCATAGTGAGCGGGCATACAAATGCTAGTTTTTAATCTAATCAAGATGACTCCAAATTCCAATTAGTTTACATTTTCACACTGAATAGTGGAGCAATCAGTTGGAAGAGTTCCAAACAAGAGATAATTGCAAATTCAATAACCGAGTCAGAGTACATTGCTGATGTGGAAGCAAAAAAAGAAGTTGTATGGATCAAGAAATTTGTTATGAAACTTAGAGTGGTTCCGAGCATTGTAGATCATAGCTGTTGTATTGGGATAATAATGAAGCTATTGCTCAAACCAAGGCACCAAAGTCTCATTAGAGGTCTAAGAACTTACTCAGGAGATATCACCTTATCAGGAAAATCATTGATAAAGGTGACGTGAAGATAGAGAGTGTGCGTATAGATTAGAACATCATTGATCCTTTCACTAAATCACTTCCTCAAATAAGATTTTATTCTATTGTACTTGCCTATAATATTAGATACAAAGACGATTGGCTTTAGTGAAAGTAGGAGACTTTTAGAGAAATGCTCTAAAGGCAAATACCTTTAATACTTTTTACAAACTTTATTTTTATGTATAAAGTGAAAGGCAATTTTAATTAATTTGATATTCATTTATTTATGCTTTGATGTCGTTCTCAAATCGAATTAATGAAGTTCATGATATAACATAGCATGAAGGAGATCATGATGAGATCGTGATAATGAGATTCATATCATATGCAATTATGTTAATGTATAAATTATCCCCAGTCATAGGATTAATGAGACAGCATATTGTTAAATCGAATAGACTAGCACATATTATACTCCTTGATTTGATTAACTGGTGAATCTCATAAACTATAAGCATGAGATGTTTAGAGTAAACATGCGGATGCTTACTAAGATTAGTAAGTACATCGAATGACCTACTATGAGATTATCATATGGATGATCTATCAGTCAGTGATTAATTTCATCATAACAATGGTGAAAATATCCTTAAACTTTAGGTACTCAAGGATATCTTAGATATTGATCCTGTGCCTTGACACCATTCCTTGTTGCCTCAATATGAGGTCACTTATAAGGTGGTGATTAGGTACAGCTATTGGTATTCGAAGGTAATTAGGTAGACAATAAAGGCCTAATATAAGGAGATGATACCCACGATCTCTTATCGGGGTAATTACTTGGGAGTCTCTGGCTAGGGCAATTATGTGTCATAAAGAGAGTCTTCAATGACACATAGAGTAATCAGATCCCTAGGATAGAACTAACATCACTTAGACTAGATCTGACATAGTTAGTCTAGTGGGAGTTGACACATAGCCCATACTCTGAACCAAGTGGGGTATAGGATGGTGAAGGGATAAATTACACGGTAATTGACTGTGGAAAGGTTTGTAAGTCAGATAATTAACTATCGAAGAATTTGAGCGTTAATCCACTTACATTTCTGTAAATTGGCATTATAAAACCCTTCAAGATTTACTTGGATCAGGAGTTAATTCAAGTGACCAAAATTACTAGGAACCTAAGGGTCGCATGCAAAAAAGATTGAATAAAAAACAAAGTGCACTTAGCTATCATTTAAGCAAGCCTGATTGTGGCTTATAGGCCATGATTGTGGCTTATAGGCTATGATCGTAACCGACTTAATGATAAGTGGTACATAAGTGAGTTCTTCACTTCTGTACACAAGACTTTTTTCCAAAAATACAATCAATAGAGAGGCTAAGGGTTTAGAAGAGTTATAGAAGATGAGAGGAGTGATCTTGAGATTTGTTCATGCAATTTTAAGCAATTGTTGCATGAGATTAATTACACGAAACTTGGTATTGATCTAACTCTCACTAGAGCATCTACTTGAACTTATCTTATTTGGTGCTCTAACCACCCTTACACATTGATTTTTCTTCATCTTTGTTTTCCCTCTAGAGTCCAAGGAAAGTGTTTGATGTTTGCTACAACCCAAATAAGGAGAAGATTCAAGAAAGTAGGAGTATTTGCAAGGTACATATGTTGTAATTTCATGTTCTTGTAATCTGTTTATACATGCACATAGATTCTAGATTTTCTGTAGATGTTGCGAAATTTTGATTCTGACACTTCTGCTGCCTTGCCATGTATGTGATGCATGGATCTATGGCTCCCTACAATTTCTTTCTCTCTTTACATATTGATTGTGTCATCCTATGTCAATTGATTTGGGTTTTGTGTTTGGATAATCGTAATCTCATTATTGTTCGATTATTTGTATATTAAATCATTGGGTATTGTGAAAAGATGATTTTAATGGGTTCATTAGATCATTTCTTTGCAACCTATTGCTAGAATTTCGATATAATTCATAATTTTTGAAATTCATGTGTAGCCCTAATGATTCGTAATTATTAGGGATATTATAATCTAACTTAAATGACGCATCAAATATGGTTGTTGCATTGATTAATTGATCTTCCTAACTCATAATATTACTACCCAATTGAATCTAGAGATCGTATCCTAGGTAATTTGCTGGTTAGGCTTAATTAACGATCGCATCTTGGTTAAACACTACCTAAGGGAAAACTCGGGTTAATTATTAAGTCATGATTAATAGTTATTATGAGAGGTTTGAGAATGAAAATTCATTGAAATAAGTTTAATTAAGGTGTAAGTTAAGATTGAATCAAAGAATTGGGTCACTACTGAATTCCCCACTTTTATCATTTTTGTATGTTTTCTTTAAATTGCTTTTGTTAGTCAAATTAGCTTTATTCTATTTTCTTATTTCTAAAACCAAACCCCCCTAAACCTAAACACCTGTTATTATCATTTCAATAGTTTTACACACACTTTCAGTGGGACCAACCTAGACTCACCACTACTACAGTAGTAGGTCTAGTTTATTTTGACTAGCATTATATGTAATGTCAATTTTGGCTTCGTTGCAGGAGAGTGTGGTAATTCAATTTTCATATTTGATTTTAGTTGGTTTTTTGTGAATATATTTGTTTATAATCATTCCTTTTGTTACTTGTGCTTGTTAATTTTTAATTGTTTGTTAGTGTTGGTGTTTGGTAGTGACCAAGTCTTCTTATAGAGAAATTAAGCAACTTGATCTAGAGATTGAGAGAACATTATAAAGATTGCATAGGGAAGCAAGGTCAACTTTGTTAGAAGAATCGGAATCAGAATTTGAAGACATGATGGCAAATTTGAGAGCATTAAGGGAGTTGGCTACACCAAATCAAACTCAAAGACCATTATGCATAACATTTCCGAATTTTGCTGAACATGATACCTTTAAGTTAAAATCTTGATTAATTCATTTATTGCCTAACTTTCATAGTCTTGTAGGTTACAATGCACATAAGCATCTTAAGGAGCTCAATGTGGTTTGTCTGAGCATGAAGCCTCCCAAGGTGACCAACGACCAAATCATGTTAAGAGCCTTCCCGTTATCACTCAAAGATGCAGCAAAAGATTAGTTGTTTGGTTTACCAGCAAGGAGTATAAACACTCGGTTAGAGATGAAGAGATTGTTCTTAAAGAAACATTTTCTGGCCTTAAAGATGACAAGTATTCAAAAAGAGATATGCGGCATCAAGTAACATAATGAAGAGTCTATTTATGAGTAATGGGAGCAGTTCAAGAAGTTATGTGTCAATTTTCCACACCATAATATATTAGAGCAACTTCTCATCCAATTTTTTTATGAAGGATTGCTACCAATGGAGAGGAGTTTGGTTGATGCAGCGGGTGGTAGGGTGCTTTGCAAGAAGACTCCTATTGAAGTCATGATCTTACTTATGCGAATGACCGCTAACACCTAACAATTTGGCACTCATAATGATGTTTGATGAGTAAACGAGGTAAGCACTTCATCTATTGAACATTATTTAGATGAACTAACATCTTTTATGAGATAGACTGCAGTTGAACAAGCACAAGTGAAAGTATGTGGAATATGTTCAAACACGAGTCATCTAACTAATGAGTGTCTAACATTGCAAGAGGAAGGTACGCAATACGTGAATGCTGCAGGAGGGAACTTCCTAAACTAATACAACCCATACTCACAAACATACAACCCAGGTTAGAGGGGACACCCCAACTTAAGTTATGGAGGGAATCAATAACAAAATTACTTTTAGAATCGATCATAAGGAGCATAAAGAGTCCCTTCTTCTAGTTTAGGTAATGCTCTACATGAATTTATCAAGGTTTCTACTACTAACAGTCTTCATTCTCGGTAAGATATGTAGCAACTTCAACAAAGTATGCTACAGCTTAATCAGAGTGTACAACAAATCCATCAGGAATCAAAAGCAAGCACACAAAATTTGGAAAACCAAATAGGTCAAATAGTAGTGAGGGTCGATCACCTAGAATCATAAAGTGGAGTAAAATTGTCATCCCATCCCAAGATAAACCCGAAGAAGGTCAGTGCTATAACCCTGAGGAGCGGAAAGGAGATTGAGGATAGCAAGAGAACCTGCCAAGGATTGCTATTGAGGAAGAGATCTAGAAGGAATTGGGAAAGGAAGAAAATTTATCATTAAGTACAAAGGTAAATTTCGAAAGTCCAAACATTACTAAAACTTACCCTCCAACTTTTTTAAGCATATTGACAAAACTAAACAAGGAGGAGGAGGACAAAGGGATATTGGAGACTTTCCCAAAGGTGGAAGTCAATATTCCTTCACTCGAGGCAATTAGGAAAGTATCAAAGTACACCAAATTCCTCAAAGAACTGTGTATACATAAGAGGAAACTGAGGGGTGATGAGAAAGTGATGCTAGGCAATAATGTGCCAGCGATATTCAAAAAGAAGATGCCTCCAAAATGTCAGGATCCAGGTATGTTTACCATTCCTTGCAAAATTGGGAATACTATGATCAGTAGAGTTATGTTGGATTTAGGTTCTTTAATTAATGTGATTCCTCATTCAATTTATGCTTCATTGAATTTGGGTCCTTTCAAGGAAACGAGTGTTATAATACAATTGGCTATCCATACTAATGCTTATCCTGATGGTGTAGTTGAGGATGTTTTGGTACTGGTGAATCAGTTAATATTTCCTGTAAATTCTATATTGTGGATATGAATGATGACTCTTTACGTAATATGATACCTATCTTGCTGGGGAGACCGTTTCTTAATATGGCCCAAACTAAAACAGATGATGTGAGGGCATTCTCACAGTGGAATTGATGGTGAAGTGATTCATTTCAATATTTTTGATGCCATAAAATATCCTCCTGAGGATCATTATGTTTTTTCTATTGATATGATTGATCCTTTGGTATAAGAAATGTTTACATTAAGTTGTAAAGATTAATTTGAAACCATTTTGACTGAGGCTATGGAAGTACAAGCCGACATTGATGTTGAGATGGGAGAAGAGCTTCTGGAAATGACATATGTGCTAGAATCATTAGAAGTTGTTACCTTCTGATGTGCAAGCAGCAGAATTGGAATTGAAGCCACTCCATACACACCTGAAGTATGCCTATTTGGGAGATAAGCAGACTCTCCCAATTATCATTTCAGCAAAGTTGACTTCGAATCAAGAGGAGCAGCTCGTTTAAATGCTGAGATAACACAAAAAGGCCATCGAGTGAACTATCGTAAATATATCCCTATCGTATTGATCGCGGCTCTGTCGATTCGATCTTACGATCGATCCTTGGAAGCCGATCAAATATATAAAAGTTCCAAGATTGCGGTATAGGTTGCAATTCTCGGGTCGTCTCACTTAATTGGAACCAAGTGAA
>JAOSBN010081844.1:0-12444 GCA_027563595.1 Erythroxylum suave | reverse complement strand
GTTACAAAAAGGAAGACACAATTCAACCCCCCTTCTTGTGCATCTTAAATATCGTTTTCTAAGTGTTGTATTAACGTATGAATTACTTCATTTCTGGTAGCCTGGAATGAAGAAGCAAGTGGCCGAGTATGTATCTAGATGTATGACATGCCAGCAAGTTAAGGCTGAGCACCAGGCTCCAGTAGGAAAGCTCCATTCATTGCCAATTCCAGAGTGGAAATGGGAACGGATTACTATGGAATTCATCATAGGACTACCTAAGACTCCTAGGCAGAATGATGCTATATGGGTGATAGTTTATCGGTTGACTAAGTTGGCCCACTTCCTACCAATGAGAGAAAATAATTCACTTGATCAGTTGGCTCAGTGAGATGTGAATCAGGTGGTGAGACTGTATGGGGTTCCAGTGTCTATTATATCAGACAAGGATCCTAGATTTACTTCAAGGTTTTGGAGGAGCTTGCAGTTTGCTATGGGTACTAAGTTGAACTTTAGTACAGTATTTCATCCTCAGATAGATGGAAAGAATGAGAGGACAATCAAGACAATGGAGGATATGCTTAGGGCGTGTGTATTGGAGTTTAGAGGAGCTTGGGATCAATATATGGCATTAATAGAGTTTGCATACAACAATCATTACCATAGTAGTATCGGAATGGCACTATATGAGGCACTGTATGGTAGAAAGTTTCGGTCACCATTATATTGGGATGAAGAGGGCTTGAGATTGGTTGAAGGCCTCAAGTTGGTACAAGACATAGTAGATAAAGTGAAATTGATCCGAAGCCGAATTAAAGCGGCTCAAGATAGGCAGAAAAGTTATGTGGATCAACATCGACGTGATATGGAGTACAATGTGGGAGATAAGGTATTCTTGAAAGTGTCACCTTGGAGGCAAGTTTTGAGATTCGGTAAAAAGGGCAAGTTGAGCCCTAGGTACATTGGTCCTTATGAGATCATTGAGAGGATTAGACCTTTGGCCTATAAACTAGCTTTACCGGATGAGATGCCTCAATTGCATAATGTGTTTCATAAGAGTATGCTCCGAAGATACCGATCAGATCCAACACATGTGATACTAGCTAAGGAGATTGAGATTGCTAGTAACTTAAGCTATATTGAGGAGCCGATCAAGATTGTGGGATCACAGATCAAGCAGTTGAGGAATAGAGTCATTCCATTGGTGAAAGTCCTTTGAAGGAACCACTCAACTGAGGAAGCAACTGGGGAGACAGAGGAGCATATAAGGAGGCAATATCCCCATCTATTCGAGTAAACAGGTAAGAATTTTGAGGACGAAATTTATTTTAAGGAGGGGAGAGTTGTAACATCCCATTACCTATAGGAAGGTTAAAATAGTAATTATGAGTGATTAATGAGACCATAGAAAGGCATTTTCATGCTCATGCATAAAATGGTATACACATACACATGAATAGTGATATTTGTTCTGCACATGAAATTAATTGCACATGCATTCATGAATAATTCCAGGTATAATTGGATTGAATTGTGATTTTTGAAAAATTATGAATTTTTTAGAATTATGACTGTTTCTATATTGAAAATATTATTGGTTAGTAGAATTGTGGGATTTATAAATTTTGGTTAACTTAGGATTTATTTTGTAATTTATAGAGTATTATGGAAAATAGGAAAAAGAAGAGAAGAAATCAAATGAAGATTTGGAGACAGTTGGATAGTAAAGATGAGAGTTAGAGGGAGTTAGTTCAAAAGAAACTAAATCAATACTTAGACCTTAAGAAGATGACAAGTGTAAAGTTGCCTTTATTATATGTCAGAAGTTTGAGTAATTCGAAGAGTTAAAAAGGGGTTGGTACTTTTCCTAAGTTCTTTCCTTGTTATAATCGTCTCCAAATTTCTTCCCATGCATAGAGTTTTCCATCAAACTCCTTCTAAGAGTTAACTTTGATTCTTCATATCCCTCACCATTTCCTTTACTCCTAAAGTGTTTCTTCTGCCTTAAGAAAAACCAAAAGTTGGTTAGTGTTCACAGAGGAGTACGTAATTTTGCATGAAATTAAGGCTTTGGGATAGTTGAAGATCTTAGAGTTTTTCAACAAAAAGTTAGTGAATAAATTCTTTAGAATTGGAGATTTATGAAATAAATTTGATGAGTTACTGTCATCTGCATGAACATGGCATTTTCATATAATTATATTCTTAAACACTGTGTTAAGGGGATGAAAATTTGGAGATATGGTATTATTTAGGTTTTGATGGATTATTAGTGGTCAGGTGTTGTGGAAATGATTCTTAGAGTTGAAATAGCAATGAGATGATATATAAGATTAGTGTGGAGAGTTAGATATGGAAAGGCGATATGCTCTGTTTCTTCACTAAGCACGTATGAATACATAGGTGTTTATACAAGAGTTGATGAAGACTTAGAGATGTTAGGAGCATAGACGTTTTGTCTATAAAGACATATCGTCTATGTTTTATCGTCTGTGGTTGACTTCTCTTCGTCTTAAGTTGACCACATATCGTCTATGTTTTATCGTCTATGGTTGATTTCTCTTCATCTTAAGTTGACCACATATCGTCTATGTTTTATTGTTTGTATTGACCAACTAGTGTCTGTATTTCTTATCATCTATGATTGACTATTCTATCATCTATGTTGACTACCTAGCATCTGTATTTCTTATCGTCTGGGGTTGACTATTATATCATCTGTGTTGACCATCTATCGTCTGTATTTCTTATCGTCTATGGTTGACTATTCTATCATCTATGTTGACCACCTATCATCTGTCTTTTGCTTCCGTTTGTGTTTCACTTCATCTGCCTTTGAGATTTTGTTTGCCTTCAGTCACTTCGTCTATCTTTTGTCGTATTGTCTGTCTTTTGCTTCCATCTGTGTTTTACTTCATCTGCCTTTGAGATTTTGTCTGCCTTTAGACACTTCGTCTGTCTTTTGGCGTATTGTCTGTCTTTTGCTTCCGTCCGTCTTTAGCCATCGTCTATGTTTTGAATATTCGTCTACTTTTGCTTTGTCTATCTTTTGCTTATAGGACCAAATTATATCAATTGCACTCTTTGATTTACTGTGAATAGTAGACTCAAAAGTCAGAGTTTGGAGAAAAATCTGAAATGGCTCATTAGGATATGAAATTGGATTCAAATGGTTTGTTGAGGTATAAACCCTACGAACAATGCTAGTTAAGGGAGTTTTGATATTTGATTGTTTTTGGTGATAACCTTGATGGAAGGATACCTGGGGATTGTCATGAACATGCATTATACATAATTCATTCCATAGATGTGCATTAATGAACACGCATAATTGTGCAGATTGTGATATGTGTGTATGTTATTTTGTTATAGAGGAACAGTTGGAACGTCAACTTCTAGACGTTGCTGATACTTCCAGGGGTTAGCTTCAGGAGTAACTAGTAAGTAACCTAGATGGTTTCTCTCAATTATTGTTTGCTTAAGTTATGTTGTGAACGATAAATGAATGTGTTTGATTGTGGATTCCGGACAGAAGGTTCAATGAAAATGAATGGAGATTGAGATATTGAATTGCTAATTGTATGTGAATGTGAAGACCTATGTGCTATATAATGTGATTGATTGGGTTACGTGCATTCCATGCATGAATGCATAATCAGATAATGGAAGTTGTGACTAGAGTAGCCAACGATCAGAGCTTAAAGCTCAACAAGTGAAAATAAGCCTAGAGATCACAAATGTTTCAGAGCCTCAGGCTTAATGTATAATGAGCCTAGTATCCAAAATGGATACGAGAGAGTTCAGGCACTCGGTCACAACAACGTAACAATTGGAAAAGGGTCTCACGATCATTTCATATGCATTTGGTTATGTATATTTGATTGATTGAAATGCATAATTTGCCTAAGCTTAAGTGAAAATGTGAAATGTGATCAAATATGCGACTATGTGATTATATGTAATGTGAAATGATGTGTTGCATGAATTGAGTGAACCATCGATGATGGTTACCTCATTGAGTTCACAAAATTGGCCAAAATTGCAACGTTATCTTTTCAGGACCGAGAGATGACTTTAGCTACTGAGAGACTCTACCAGCCGTGTGGATAGTGTTTTGGCAAGAGGAGTCATGGCTCAAAGGTCAGTCAGCTGGGACTTTTGGATAGATTAGATAGATTTATACATTTTACTCATTTATGTAGTACTATTGTATTAGGTCTTGATGATGTACATATGGAAATTGTTGAAAGATACAATGTAGACTTTCAATTTTGCGATATGAAATGAGGAAAAATGTTAGGTTTTAAAGTATTGTGATTTCCATGTGATGCTTTTTAATGAATAATGATATGATGCCATATGAGTGATCGATCGTAGCTCACCCTTATCGTAGGATATGTACCGGAATGACCTCCGGGTGTCCCGATGTGTACTCTGTAATAAGGGGGCACTATATGACGTGTATCTAACCCTCGCTATTCTCTTCGTATTCTTTGTTGCATAGGCTCTTGCTGAGATGGAGAAGGAGCCTGCTCCTTCCTAGCTTTAAAAAGACCTTCTTGATCTTGTGATTCTGAAGGTAGTATAGATGTAATTTAGGTTTACGTCGTATTTTTGTGAACTAAAGGATTCCCTTCATCATTTAAATCAACTATTGTTGTCAAGGGTAGTGCTTGATCAAATACCATATGTATTGATTCTTTTATCCTCTTTGGTTTTTTATTATAAACACTAAATCCTTTGCTAGCAGTGTTGTAACCTAGAAAAACAACTTCTTTTGATCTTGCATCAAATTTTCCAAGGTTGTCCTTTCCATTATTTAATAAAAGAAATTTACAGTCAAATGCTCAAAAGTTAGCAACAATCGGTTTTCTTCCTTTCCATAACTCATTGGGGTTTTTTTTAGAATAGGTTTTGTGAGGCACCTATTAAGTATGTAACAAGCACTAGATGCAACTTCTTCGCAGTAACCATGAGGTAAACTGCTTTCACACATCATTGTCCTGGCCATATCAATAAGAGTCCTTTTTTTCTCTCAACAACTCCATTCTGCCGAGTAGTCCTTGGATATAAAAAATTATGATTTATATCATTTTCATTACATAATCCTTCAAATTTTTTGTTATCAAATTCTCCTCTATGATCTCTCTAAGTTGATGTAATGTAGTGCTCTTTTTCAAACTGAATTTTTCTACAAAACTTCTCAAAAACTTCAAAAGTATCATCCTTATTTGATAAGAAATAAACTTATGTGCATCAAGAATAATCGTCTACTATAACAAAACCATAATGTTTATCACCAAAGCTTTAAGTCCTAGTAGGACCAAATGAATCCATATGTAAAAGTTCAAGTAGTTGGTTAGTATAAACAACATTTTTAGGAGGAAAGCCACTTCTAATTTGTTTTCCTTTTAAAAAAGCTTCACAAACCTGATTATTCTCAAACTTCAAGTTCAGTAGTCTTTTTACTAACTCATTTTTCCAATAAAATGCTCATACTAGCATGTCTAAACCTTTTATGCTAGATAAATAAATCCTTTTCTATTGAAACCAAACACATAACATTTTGCGAAGAGATGTCTTCCAATTGAACATAATATATATTATGATTCCTAGAACCAACAAATACAATATCATTATTAAGATTATTAATTATTTCACAATTGGATGCATAAAAAGTGACTTTATAGCCTTTATCACATAATTGACTTACACTTAACAAGTTATGTTTCAATCCATCAACATAAAAACGTTATCAATAGAAGAAATATTGCTACCAATTTATCAATTATAATGACTTTTCTTTATTTTTATCAGCAAAGACAACATTACCTCCATCTTTCCTTTCAATATAGTTGAAATGTGATCTTTCACCTGTCATATGTCTCGAACAACCACTATCAACTATCCATTGATCTTCTTTTGTCTTTATTCTGAAGCATGTATGCAAAATCTATTATCTCATTTTCGGTACCCAATTTTTTCTAGCTCCTTTCAAGTTAGTAGCTTGACCTTTTGATCTCTGAACACATGTTTGACCTTTTGACCTTTTTCATTTTTTAAAAGTTACAGGAATGACTAATATAACCCTATCTACCACATTAATCACAAAAAAAATTAATGAGAATTACCATAATTTTTGCCATTTATCAAGTTATAGTTGTTTTGACTATAGCTATTGCTGGATTTATTAAAGAAATTCTTTTATGGTTTAATATTATTATTTTCATTATATTATATTCCAGCCATATGAAAAGCACCTTTATCATCCCAGGTAATGTATCTAGATTATTCTTTCCCTCAACAAAATTAGCAAGATCTTTTCTAGAGAAATGATTTTTTTCAAAATTTTCTTTTTGAAGTTCTAAAGTGGTAACTTTTTCTTCTATTTTTTTTACCTTAACAAAATCATTTTCAAGCAATACATTTTTTAACTAAATTATCTTTGGTTCCAAGAATTCCTTTTCAAAGACTTTTTTCTTATTGTCATTTTCAAGAGACATAATTTTAGACAACAAATTCTTTTTCTCAGATTATAATAATTTAATCTTATTTGTTAAGGATGCATCATTATTTTTTGACTTCTCAACCTTTTTGAACATACTGCACTGTTAATTTTTTATACTAATCATATAGTTCATGATGCATCTCTTAATTCATCAATCTCAATATCAAAGTCAGAATAATATAACCCTTCATGTCCTGGTTCAACTATAAAACAAACGTTGCTGACTTCTTTAAGCTCTTATTCATCAAAGTTTTCAAAATCCTCATCTGACCAAGCTGTAGTTATAGATTGCTTTTTGTGTTTTTTGTTCACTATTTTATATTTTTGAAGAAGAGGACATTCTGGCCTTGTGTATTTAAGCTTTTTTTAGTGATAGCATATGATTTGATTATTTTGTGTGTTGCTACTACCGCTTTTGCCTTTTGATAGGAAACTATTGTTTCTAGTTTTCTTATTTCCTTCTCTTTTCTTCATTAGGTTTTTTTTTTAGAAGCATTCATATTTTCTAACCATAAAACCGAATTCATCATCTCCATCTATTTACAAATCAGTGTTGCTTTCATCACCATTTGATAGATTTGATTCATTAGCTACTTTTAGTGCCATTCATTTTTTGTATGAGGATCCTCCATCTTAACTAAGCTCAGCTTCATTGATCATCAAATTTCCTCTTAACCAGTCGAGTGAAATAGTTTTGAGATCCTTTGCAGTTTCTGGAGCTATCACCTTTGGTCTCCATTCCTTTAGCGATGACCTTAGAATCTTTATTACAAGCTCATCATTGGGATATATCTTTCCCAAGTTTTTTTAAGGCTATGATGACATTGTTGAAACATCCAAAGAATTTGTCTATAGTTTCTCCCTGTTTCATGCAAATAGTTTCATATTGATGCACTAAAAGACTTATTCTATGTTTGATTACCTCGTATGTTCCTTAAAAAGTAGCTTGAAGTTTCTCTCACATTTCCTTTTTTGTGGAACAGTAGGATATCTTTTCATACTCTTCATACTCTTCTGGAGATAGTGCACAGATCAAATAATGTCTTACTTTGGCATTTAACTATACATTTCTTCTATCAGCATCAGTCAACACTTCCACATCGTTAGTAGCAAGAAGTGTGTCTCCTACTTTGATAGCTTGCCAGATTTTGACATTTACAGATTAAAGATAAATAGTCATTCTCAGTTATTTCCATTAAAATAAAGAGGCTTTAAGATGAATTGTCCTTTAAGGCTTCTCAAATTGTTTGTCAGATCTATCACATGTTGTAAGGCACAACAAATATGAAACCTTGCTCTGATGCCAAATGATAAAGCAAACATATGCAGGAGGAAGGTGAATTATGTGTGACTTAAAAATTTTGCAAGTTACTATCAATTCATTTAAATGATAAAAACCTACTAAATTTCAACAAAAATTTCTGTAAATAAAAGGAGCCTGTTAAAGTTTTAAAACTAAAAGAGCCTGTTAACGTTCAAAACGAAAGGGGCCTATTAATATTCAAAACGAAAGGAGGTTGTTAATCGTTCAAAATGAAAGGACCCTATTAACGTTTAAAATGAAAGGAGCCTGTTAATATTCAAAACGAAAAGAGCCTATTAACGTTCAAACGAAAGGAGCCTATTAACATTCAAAACAAAAGAAGCCTATAAAAGTTTTAAAACAAATGAAACCTCTTGCAATATTAAAATAGAAGGAGCCTATTCTCAAGTGAAGGAGCCTCTTGTAAATTGAACATAAAAACTATAGTGTAGAAATTTAAAAGTTAAGAGAGAAAGAATGTCACAATCGATTTTTACTACTTCAGCTTATAACGAAGCCTATGTCCAGTCCTCAAGTATTCAACTTGAGTATTCACTATAAAACTCTAGGAGTAAATTTTGCAAGCCTCTCCAACTCACAAGTACATATTTTCTAAGGTTCTTCAACCTTCCATACTCGTAGTGTTTAACAAGCCTCTATAAAATTTCAACAAAAATAAATGTAGGGTTAAGCTTCAAGAAATAAAGATCTCTCTTAATAGAGTGTTTTTACTTTTAAGGCATAAGGAACTTGATAAAGACATGACGTTCGAGAATATTGATGTTGATGAAGTATTTCAAAAATCTGACTTGTTCGCAAATGCAGTGGCTCTTTCTTAAATAGACATTTTCTTCAACTAATCGTTGCTCCATTTATAATCTAAGTTTATTTCGAGTCTAAAGGATCCTCAATATCATCTTTGATGGAACCTTCCAATACCTAGATGTTAAGATAGAATTTTGATAATTTCTCGGAGTTGATTGTAGAATTATGTGGTTGGCAAGATCCTTTTGAATATTGTGGAATCATTTATAATAAGGTAAGTTCATTAAGAAGGATCCTGTAAGAAAGAAAATATTCTTTTGCGAAACTATATCATTACCTATTCGAATAAATGGAAACAATCCAAATTTGAATTTTAAAATATTATAAAATTATCAATAAAATCATTAATATAAAATCCTAAGCTAACATTTACTGGTTCTTTTTTTGCTACATTAAATAATTAGTGTGGAATAAAATAACTAGAGCGAAAATCATAAGTTATATTCAATCTCCTCTGTAGTTTAGGATTCAGAGAGTGAAGTGAGGTTTGATAATATAATTTTCAAACTTTTTGTGGGCTCTTTTGTAGTCTTTTGTACATATAGTTTCACTTACTACAAAGCATATACAGTTTCAGTACTATTTTTAATACACCTGTCTTATGATCACTTCCTGTATTTTCTATCATAATTATTCATCCTACAATAACATTCTAAAGAAAATGTAAATTGATTGCTCCTAGTCAATCAAGAAGGGAATCTTTTATTTCTCCAAATCATAAATATCAAAGTGAAGGTTATCAAGTGACAAATTTACTTAATACACTGTTATTGGACATCATCTTATTGTCTTTCTGGTTAAGATTATTACATATTTGTTTTCATTTGCAAATTTAGTTCTCATAATATGGATTGAAATTTTCATAATTTCTAAATTTGTTCATAAAAAGAATTGAATCATTATGTTGTTAGTTTGTAGACTACATTATTTTTCTTATGTCATTCTCTATAGATATCAACTTGTTTATGAGAATTGTAGTTTTACAATAATTATAACCTACTTGTTGTTTTAATTTTTAAGAAAAGTGATGATTAGGAATGGATAAGGAGGCAATTGGTGAATAATGTTGAAGTTGTTAGTTTATGCCCTTGTAGCCAATCAATTAGATGCAAATTAATGTATGACATTATTTTGAATTAATGAGAAAGGCTTTTTTATCTTTATGAATTAATTTAATTAATATTTTATGTTTTAATACTAAAGATAAATTCCTTGGAATAATTACTGTGTAATCGAAATTATGATAAGATCATAATTATGATATTCAATTTATACTTATGTGTTATTCCTAAATGTTCTTAGTTGAAGTTTCATCAAGACTGAATATTGTTGAAACGGTAAAACTAGCACACATTATGCTTCTTTCTTATGAAGAAAGTAATTGATTTCATAAATTAAAGTATCGAGATACCTAAACTAATGTATAGGTGATTATTAGAAAATAAGTCACTAAACTAATCCGATTATGAGAATTCCATAATGTGTCTATGTATTATCTAGACTTATGTATCTATGTATTATCTCATAATGATAGTTAGTTGTGTAACTGATCCTCAGACTTGTGATTACCAAGATATCTAACATGGAAATTATTGTGCTTTGACACTACTTATAAATCGTCCTAGGATAATTTAGTCGGTAAGTAGTTGGATACAATATGAATCATATGTAGATAGTTGAGTAAGTCAATATAGGATTCGTTACTCTAAAGAGAGAATATTCCATTATTCTTGATTGGTAATGATTTATGGAATTCTTCGGCCAAAGTGAATTGACATTTGAAAAGATTTTTTCAAATTTCAATTATAAATTAATTACTAATTAGCAAGAACGAACATGATTGGATGATAAGGGTAGCTAATGTATCCATACTTTGTCCGATTAGAATATTGAATAACGAAAGGATTAAATTATACTTCATAGCCATGCATGGACAGGTTAAGTCAATTACTTTGACATTTCTAATATTTAGGTAATCATGACATGTTGCTAGACATCAATCATGATTTATAATTGTAAATTAGAATTATAATTTATGCTCAATACCAATTTATTAGGAATGGGTCACACATCAAAGAGCAATTTGTGAAAGAAAAATCAATTTAATTAAGTTTGACTTAATTATAAAGTCTGAGAAACTTTGGGGATCAAATATGAGATATTGATTTTATTAAAATTAAATTAATTATAATTTGAATTTGAATTTGATTTAAATTTAATTTTAATAAAAGATCCTTATGATTTTTCTATCAAAATGGGAAGAGCTTTTTAGAAGTTAGTACTTTTATCTTCTTCCTCTCAAATCAGTTTGAGAATTGCTCTGTGGATATCATTTGAGGTTGGACATCTGAGCAGCTCATGATTGATCAATCAGAAAAAGTTTTCAACGATTTTTCAACAGGAAAGTGAACAAGGTACGATTTCTAAATTGTTTTATGTCTTATTCAAGTTTGTTCAATTATCAAGATCCACTTGAAATCCTTAAAAATTTTATTTTCCACTCCACCTGTGATTCAATCACGGTTGAATTCTAATATAATTGTCCATACACATTGGTTTCGTTTTGTATTTTGGTTAATAAACTTGTATTTCATGTGAACTAGAAGAAGACAATATAGGATCAGCAACAACAACAAAAAAAAAAAAAAAAATGGATTAGATGCATCGTAGCAGCATTCCTCAATAAACCTTATAAAGAACACACAGTGGAGAGAAAATAAGAAAAGGGCTATGATGATAAATTAGAAAGAGAACTAAAATTTAATATATCAATTTGAGTAAGTGGATCTCCTAAACCTTCTAATCGCGGGTACAAGCCCTCCTAAAAATATATAAATATGCAACTCTAACTTCTCGTGACTCTCACTTCAATAGATGTTGTCGGGTATCTCTTTATGACCTCTTAATCGACCTCCATACTCAATTAGAATGTTGATAACTCCTAACAAATTTTTGCATTATTGATGTTTCCATGTAACCGTGATACCCAATTAGATTGTTAGATATCTCATAGTAGATCTAGAAACAATCTCTATACTAATTAAGGATAAGGCTATATATTACTAGACATTCCTAAATGTAGCGCTTCAGTAGGATTTATATTAGGTATTTTTGTAGACGTCTCCTAGCAAAAGTCTTCATTGACATTTATACTAATTGACCTTCATACTCAACTAGATTGATGCAGATCATTCTTAAAATTTAATATTGACTTTCAAAAGAATTTTTTTTTCTTTTTGTTCGTTCTAAGCTCATCAACTGCAAGCAATCAAGAGATCCATTTGAATTTTAATTCATCATTTTCAAGGACCTAATTTCCCCAACCCATTATCCTCCAACAAAATTTGTACTTCTAAGTGACCAGCGAAGGATCATGGCATGGGAGTTTTAAAAGATTAATTAATAAGATATTCTGCAGATGGGAATATTAGATATTATTCACATATTCGCATATATAAGATTTTTGTTTGTTATATTACGATTTAGGAGTATAACAGGTAAATAGGAAGCATTAAAATTTTTTGACGGTTTTCTAATTTTAAACTTCAGCTTCATAGGTTTCATATTTTGAGAACATAATGGTGCGCAGTAGTCTAAGGATGATGAAAGCGATCAACACTCAAAACAAAGGAGCAGCTTTTGGCTTTATTCAATATTTTTGGCACATCACACCAACATCACAAGGACAGATACTTACATTATACAATTGTACAAGTACACGAGTAAAAGGATAAAGCAGATCCATTTTTCACTACACTACAAGAAAGAAGGCATTTAGCGACGGAAATTACCGACGGAATAACCAAATATTCCGTCGGTAATAAAGTTA